>LR812526.1:66481938-66546938 GCA_903798195.1 Danio kyathit
CAATATTCGTGCAAATGTGATCTTGAATCGAGAAGCAGCACGACTCACAAAAATAACTGTTCGCGTGAGCAGAAAGCAGGTAAATACCGAATGAGAGGATGATCACTCGCACGCACAGATGATGTGATGAGCGCGACTGTTAAAAAGTGCGCGCGCTCCCGTTTACTTGCGCGAAGCAACCGTCACCGTACCTAGAGGAAGCGCAGCTGGAGTGATCGGTTCCCTTTGAAATAGACTGGACAAAGAGCGATGATCGTGCACCCACAGTCCTGCTGCTTTCAAGAGCTCAAGATTAAATGAAAATACACACATTCTTCTGTAAGCAGCAGCGGTCACTGCTTTCATTTACAGGCTTATATTAACCGTGCGCGTGATTATCCTTTCATTATCAAACACGGTATGTTTCACCTGCTTTCTTTTGCTTACAGTTATTTTTGTTAATATGGTTTAATTATATTTCTTTATAATAACATTGCCTTAATGGGAGATTACTCCCCGTTAATGTTAATTGGTGATCTGGGACTTTTACTGGACAGATTACTGTGCATATAGACACATGACAATAATTCTTTTTTTAAATGTCATTTAAATTTTTTTTAAAAGAAAAGTTTTGTTGAATTAAAAAGTGCACCTATACAGATATATTTTCCTTGTTTTGACACAATAAAAATTGTGGCTAAGAAATACTTATTTGGTGTGGTCAGAGATAAATTTGGTAAATCCTTAATCTTTTGCCCTGAAAACTCATGTGATATAAAAACTAATTGCATTGCGACACAACCCATTTGCTCATGCACGCTGAGCAAGCTAATACACAACACACACAAGAAGTGAAATGAATGAGAAGGCATGTGGACATAACACATCTAAATTAAGTCATTTTAGCATGTCAAAGTCAAATTCATGCATACAAAAAATATTTTCCCAACAAGAAAATTGTGGCTAGTGAAAATGGAGAGTGGCTAGTAATACTGGAAATCTACTAGCCACATTGGGTAGTGATCAAAAAAGTTAATGTTAAGCCCTGTGTATGTATATATATATATATATATATATATATATATATATATATATATATATATATAATAGGGGTGTAACGGATCACGGTTGATTCGTACGGATCACAATTCATGGTTCGGAACGCACGTGACCCACGGATTAATAACTTTTTTGAACTTGCAGGGTAATTATCTACCATATCATTCATAATAGCACTTTAAAGTGCTGTGTTTAATGCAATAGGTAAAATAAAATCAAGTGTACAATATATGCTACTAAGAAACAATTCACAAGTCATGAAGATTGCAAAACTAGTTCCAAGCGTGTTTACATTGAAAAACAACAGAAAATCAGCACGTTGGAGAGGAAAAATGCATTGTGTGTGAACGACCCCCAAGTCTTTCACCTGATCCAGATGGCAGAAGGACTCTTTGAGCTGCTGCAGAAGCACACAGTCTAGTTTATTCCCCAGCTGACAATCTCTATAGGGAAATCCAGCTCTCTGCATGAGCCAGAAGAAACATCGAGTCACGTCTGAGCCTCCGTACGCAAGACACAACCTGCACAGAAACACATGCATTATTAAACAGTATTTCCTATATAGGCAAAATGTACATCCCGCTGTTGGTGAATACTGATGCAATGAGAACATTTTGTTGGTGTGATAATAATTACAGTTAACATGATTATTAAACATTCATTAACTTCAATACAACACTATTAGTTATAGTGTCATTTATTGATGCTCAGTAAACAAATAATACAGCACATAATAATAATTCATCCATTCATTCATTTTCTTTTCGGCTTAGTCCCTTTATTAATCTGGGGTCGCCACAGCGGAATGAACTGCCAACTTATCCAGCATTTATTTTACGCAGCGGATGCCCTTCCAGCCGCAACCCATCCCTGGAAAACATCCATACACACTCATTCACACACATACACTACAGACAATTTAGCTTACCCAATTCACCTGTACCGCATGTCTTTGGACTGTGGGGGAAACCGGAGCACATGATAATAATAATAATAATAATAATAATAATAATAATAATAATAATAATAACAATAATAATGGGCAACGCAGTGGCGCAGTAAGTAGTGCTGTCGCCTTACAGCAAAAAGATTGTTGGTTGAAGCCTCGGCTGGGTCAGTTGGTGTTTCTGTGTGGAGTTTGCATGTTCTCCCTGCATTTGCGTGGGTTTTCTCCGGGTCTCCGGTTTTCCCCACAGCTTACATTTACGGGAATGACATCCGATGCGGTAGAGTTTGTTGTTGTATTAGAGATAAGTTATATTGATTATATATTATTGACATAATGCTTTCAGCGTATTATAACAGCTCGTCACCCAGTGATAAGCACAGTTATTCAGTAAAATTAACGTTAAAGTGAGCGGCGTATGTCTGACAGGTCCATTTGCGATAGCACCCTCCCAATGGATATTGGACAAGATGAAATGGCCAAGCATCAGCCCCAACAACTATCTCATTGTGGCCTACAAGTGTTTGGATGCCTACAATGTTGTTCGGTGTGGTCATGTGCTGTAAATAATGCTCCATGATTACCAGATTCAAAACTTTGTAGTGCTAAAAACCGAGGATCTGCCTAGCCAAAGACAAGGAAAGAAGACGGAGCTGTACAAGGCCTGGGTAATCATCGACAAGCAAAACAACTACATTCTGACAGCGACCTGCTCCTGTACGGCAGGGAATGTGAACTTAATTCACCATATTTAACAGTTTTTGCTGAAATCATTGCTGCAATCAAAAACCAGTAATGTGTCTGATTCAGCATAGCGGGAACTCACCTGATATAACATGAGAACTGCAGAGTCCAGCATTTCTAATTAGGTCCTCACTCCATTCAGCTCTTCTGATGGCTGTCAGCCAAAGACGTCTGCGGTTGGCATTAAAAGCAGTGTGGTGTACGGTAAAATTTAAGTTTTCTATTTTTGGACTGGCATCCTACCGCACAACATGACATGTTTGCTATTGCAAGCGGTCTTTTTTAGCAACAGGTATGCGCGGTTGAACCTGTGTGACGTAGGTTGGTAATTCCCCTATAGTGCAGAGATGCCCAAACTAAAGCCATCCACCATGAGAAGAGAGTGAGAATGATGGGGCAATGAAGTTTGGGGCGTTTAACAGAGATCGTAATTTGTAATTTAACATAAACATTTTCATTTGTTTGCTTTATTAGTGAGCTACAAAAGACAAAACAAGTGCAGCTTGACTAGTATAACTGCATTCTGTTATAATAAATGGAATTGTTTTTGTTTTTACTGTTCATTATACAATTAAAACGTGTATGATGCATTAGTTAATATACAGTAAAGCAATGTTTTCTAGCTATTTTAAGATATTAATTAAATTAGGAAATTACTCACAGCAAATTTGATGTAATCCCTCAAGCAAGTTTGGTTTTGGCCCTTTATAAGCAAAACTTTGAGCACCCCTGCTTTTCTTTTACCTGGAGCTGCGGTGGGAGACGCCGTCCTCCACACAGCACACACTGGTCTTCTGATCGCCCACGTCCACAACACACGCACTGCTCAGACCACTGCCGAAGGTGGCACACACTGATTCCTGGTGCACCACAACAGCTGCACACACACAGAGGACATCAGCGAGACCTGAAGATCCTGTAGATCTATCATCAGGCGCACCTCACAATCTGCAACATTACACACTATATGAAATATAGTGGTAATATAGAGTGTTTTCATGAAGCATCATCAGTCGGCCATACTGGAGATAGAGAATGTAAACAATGCCACTGAACTGAACAAAAGTCTCATATTTTGCTGATTATTGCAGCTGAAAACGATCAATAATTGACAGGTTTTGGCCTTTCCTGATTGAACAGACCAGAAAAAAAACATTTAAAGTACTATAAACTGGCAAAGGTTATAATAAATCAATAAAAAGAAACAACAAGATCAAGAGAGGATCTTTTTTAATGATATAAGCTCATAGATGGTCTAAAGCGTATGGCGCAGTTGCACTTATGGTGTGTCCAAACAAAGCGGCAACCGCGATTCATCGAAATTCCGCTAGTCCTGGCTCCATAATAGAGCAAATTTCTATTGAGCCCACTGCTAGAATGGCCAACTTTACAGCAGAAATAAAGGTGTTTACAGCCTGGAACAAAGAACGATTTTGGTTCATATAGCTACTATTACCCTTCCTGACAACTGTGAGGGGGGTGAATTTTTTTATAACTCATCCGTTTCCTTTATATTAGGTTATATTAAGTTTGCATAATTAAGGGCGTGGCCACTTGAGTGCCAGCTAGGTCTCGCTGGTCGCCGTCACTTCACCTCAGCTGATTAGCCGCTGAACTCGTCATATTCGATGAACATGCTGAAATCAGTGGCTAATCAGCCGTAATCAGCTGAGGTGAAGTGACGGCGACCAGCGAGACCTAGCTGGCACTCAAGTGGCCACGCCCTTAATTATGCAAACTTAATATAACCTAATATAAAGGAAACGGATGAGTTATAAAAAAATTCACCCCCCTCACAGTTGTCACGAAGGGTAATATTAGCTATATGAACCAAAATCGTTCTTTGTTCCAGGCTGTAAACACCTTTATTTCTGCTGTAAAGTTGGCCATTCTAACAGTGGGCTCAATAGAAATTTGCTCTATTATGGAGCCAGGACTAGCGGAATTTCGATGAATTGCAGTTTTAGTTACTTCCGTATTGGCTTCCCGAGGGAGAGCGGAAGGTTGCCGCTTGGTCACAGCCCAGAATAACACGTGAAAGTGTTTGTGTTTGAAAATAATTAGGTTCTGGTTTGACTGCAGTGGAAATGCAAACTGAACTCAGTTAAATGGGAAAATGTGTCAGTGGAAAAGCAGATTTTGTGGCATACCTGAGAAACCCATTTTAACCAGGAGCATATTGATGATCTCCTTCACATGCTGCCTGTTATATATGTCAGGAATGAGGAGGATGCATCTGTAATACTGTAAACAAAAAGAAAAACTCATCAAAATAAACATCGTCCCTCATTTAGAAGATACCTAAACTGGTGCACTGCAAACACTTTTCTTACTCAGAGCTTTTGTCTTGTTTCCAGTCTAAATATCTAAAGATTCTTAAATCAATATTTGTTGTTACTAAGAATAAATGCATTCTTATTTGAGAACACTTCCCAAAAAACATAATAATTTGAACGGCATCTACGCTAATGTTAGTCTGTTTTTCATTATCCCGAGGTCTCCATAATCCTGGACCAGGCTGTATCCTGAGCAGATGCTGTGGCGGTCATGGAGGAGTGGAGATCACGAGATTCCTGAAAGACCCCAGTGACAGACGAGTCTCCGCATTGATCCTGTGAGTCAGCTTGATCACCAGCTGTTGACCTACTCACAAGTGCAGTTCTCCATGACGGACGTTCAGCCTTCTCCAGCCTCCGGCGCCTTGACTGCAGCTCTGCACAAGACGTTTAGCCAGAGGAGAAATGGTCGTGCCTGGTTTGTCTCCAGGTTTCTCTCCTTCACTTTGGTCAATTGGTGAAGTTTGTTCCTCTCCACTGGCTTGCTTGGTTTGGGGAGCTGCGCATCGATGGATTTGCTCTTCAGTGTTTGGACTTTCAGCAGTGAAGATTAAACCACACTGAACAAACTGAACTCCAACTCTGAACACTGGACTGACACTGTTTCAGTTTACTAGAACTTCTATGTTAAGCTGGAGCGCTGGAGAAATAAAGATTAATTGAATTGAATATTGTTTTCAGAAATAATGAGTTAAAATTAATTGAGTTTTTCATTGAAACAAGCAAAATAATCTGTCAATTGGGTAAGCAAAATAACATTGTTTCTAACCAAAACCAGGATTATTTAGCTTACCCCACTGGCAGATCTCACTCATATCTTACTCATTATTTCTGAGTAAACAAAACAATACTTTTTACTTGTCTAGAGTTTTTAGATTTCCGGACTAGAAACAAGACAAAAGCTCTGAGTAAGAAATGCACTGAATCTCCAGGCATACCTTTAGATCCTTCAGAGGGATTTGTAGGAGTTTCTGAAGAGCGTGAGTCCAGATGTGCTCCAGGTCCATCATGACAGCACTGAGCGAGCCGCCGGAGCCGCTGTGGAGGTTCAGACGACCCCTGCACATGGGCCAGTGCACGCTGTAGCAGTCAGTAGGGTTCACATACAATGCCTCATCACACACACACACACACACACACACACACACACACACACACACACACACACACACACACAGAATTTAGACATTTACTGCATGCTTTTTGGGCGACGCAGTGGCGCAGTAGGTAGTGCTGTCGCCTCACAGCAAGAAGGTCACTGGTTTGAGCCTCGTCTGGGTCAGTTGGCGTTTCTGTGTGGAGTTTGCATGTTCTCTCTGCATTCGCATGGGTTTCCTCCGGGTGCTCCGGTTTTCCCCACAGTCCAAAGACATGCAGTACAGGTGAATTAGGCAGGCTAAATTGTCCGTAGTGTATGAGTGTGAATGAGTGTGTGTGGTTGTTTCCCAGAGATGGGTTGCGGCTAGAAGGGCATCCACTGCATAAAAACATGCTGGATAAGTTGGCGGTTCATTCCGCTGTGGCGCCCCCGGATTAATAAAGGGACTAAACCGAAAAGAAAATGAATGAATAAATGACTGCATGCTTTTTGTCCGAATCTAACCAATCAGATGCAGCCTTTACTATGTTTAGCCCCGCTTCTGCTGTTAGCTAAACCCAGAGCACTGAATAAACACTGATGCTGGGACATGAGAGAGGAACATCACAACAGCCAATGACAATCAGCATTTACGCTGAGGTCATTCGTGCTAGGCCTTTCACGATATTGATTTATTTGTTGTATGATATATTGCCCCAAAATACACTGCGATAAACGATATTATTGTCATTTTAAGACCATTTTATGCAACTCATTATATAACGCCAGAATGACAATATCATCATCATAATGCAGGTACACTCCTCCAAAGAACACATCATATTTCATTCTTAAGAATATTTCATTTAATTATAGTTATTTGAACAGTTTAATAATGAGGCATCGGTGTCAGAATGTGAAAACACATATCCTAAATAAATAATAATAAATTGTCACAAGGTAAAGAGTAACAGAGGCTGCGATACCTGCTGCCAGATCTATTTTCAGCTGTCAGAATGAGAATATACTATAGTAATATATAGTAAATACTAGAGTGTTTTTAACCATACAGACACCTCCAATAGAGATAGAGATGATGCACAATCAGCTAAAATATTGCTAGAATTGGTTAATGTATGGGCCATATATACTGCATCACCAAAAATTGACTGATGTCATGTCCATGTGTTAAGCGCATATATTGATTATTGTGACAGGCCTAATTCACAATGTTTTAAAGTCCAAATGTTTTTGGAGTTTTTATTTAGCTCAGAAAAATATCTATTACTCATTTATTTTAGTATAGTAAGTTTTTATAGTGCAGTGCATCCGGAAAGTATTGATAGCGCTTCACTTTTCCCACATTTGTTTATGTTACAGCCTTATTCAAAAATGGATTAAATTGATGTATTTCCTCAACATTCTACACACAATCCCCCAAATGACAATGTGAAAAAGAGTTTTTGAAATTGTTGCAAATTTATTAACAATACAAAAGCTGTAAAATCACATGTACATCAGTATTCACAGCCTTTGCTCAACACTTTGTTGATGCATTTTTGGCAGCGATTACAGCCTCAAGTCTTTCTGAATATGATGCCACAAGCTTGCCACACCTGTCTTTGGGAGTTTTTGCCCATTCCTCTTTGCAGTACCTCTCAAGCTCTATCAGGCTGGATGTGAAGCGACGGTGTACAGCCATTTCCAGATCTCTCCAGAGATGTTCAATAGGTTTTAGGTCTGGGCTCTGGCTGGGCCACTCAAGGACATTCACCGAGTTGTTGTGATGTCACTCCATTGATATTTTGGCGGTGTGCTTTGGGTCATTGTCCTGCTGGAAGATGAACCGTCGCCCCAGTCTGAGGTCAAGAGCACTCTGAAGCAGGTCTTCATTCAGGATGTCTCTGTACATTGCTGCATTCATCTTTCCCTCTATCCTGACTAGTCTTCCAGTTCCTGCTGCTGAAAAACATCCCCACAGCATGATGCTGACACCACCATGCTTCACTGTAGGGATGCTATTAGCCTGGTGATGAGCGCTGCCTGCTTTTCTCCAAACGTAACGCCTGGCCTTCACTCCAAAGAGTTCAATTTGAGTCTCATCAGACCAGAGAGTTTAGTTTCTGATGGTCTGAGAGTCCTTCAGATGGCAGATTCCAGGTGGGGAGTGTCTTCCGTCTGGCCACTCTACATACAGGCCTGATTGGTGGATTGCTGCACAGATGGTTGTCCTTCTGTAAGGTTCTCCTCTCTCCACAGAAGAACGCTGGAGCTCAGACAGAGTGACTATCAGGTTATTGATCACCTCCCTGACTAAGGCCCTTCTCCCCCGATCACTCAGCTTAGATCGCCGGCCAGCTCTAGGAAGAGTCCTGGTGGTTCTCCATCTTCCACTTACGGATGATGGAGGCCGCTGTGCTCATTGGAACTTTCAGAGCAGCAGAAATGTTTCTGTAACCTTCCCCAGCCTTGTGCCTGGAGACAATCGTCTCGGAGGTCTACAGACAATTCCTTTGTCTTCATGCTTGGTTTGTGCTTTGACATGCACTGTCAACCCTGGGCCCTTATATAGACAGGTGTATGCCTTTTCAAATCATGTCCAATCAGCTGAATTGACCACAGGGGAACTCCAATGAAGCTGCTGAAACATCTGAAGAATGATCAGTGGAAACAGAATGTAGCTGAGCTCAATGTAGAGCTTCACGCCAAAGGCTGTCAATACTGATGTACATGTGATTTATCAGCTTTTTTATTTGTAATAAATCTGCAATAATTTCTAAAACTCTTTTTCACATTGTCATTATGGGGGATTGTGTGTAGAATGTTGAGGAAATACATCAATTTAATCCATTTTGGAATAAGACTGTAACATAACAACATGTGGAAAAAGTGAAGCGCTATCAATACTTTCCGGATGCACTGCAGCTTTATCATTAGAAATTTTATCACAACACTCAACAACGAAATCACACATTTTTCCCGGTATTGTGCAGCCCTAAGAGTGAAGCAGCACAGAGCAGATCATATGCAGGAGTCCACATGCACCACAAAACATATCAGACACATTTGAATTACGCATAAAAGCAGAGAAATGGTGAGTCAATATTATTATGATTAGGAGTGGCTGTCATAAGTCTGATGCGCTTGAGCTCAACAACTCTGATTGGCACAGTTGTGATATAAAGGGAACGCTATTGGCTATTTTTTTAAAGGGGGAGGAGCTACTCTATGTCAAACACTGAATAAAAATACACATTTCAAAAAATTCATGAGAGCTTTAACACTTGAAAAAGCAGGAGCTCTGTGTATTCTCATGAGCAGAGTGTGTTCTCGCCTCACCTCCTCTCCGACCACATATTCAGGATGGTGACTTGTGTTTGTCCAGCTGACTTTAGAGTTCGGGTCTAGAACAGCAGGTCGGATCTGTCTGTTGTATAACCTTGCCTGTAAACACACACTGCATTAACACACTGATAACAGCATTTGATTGACTGTAATCTGCAGTAAAACACACACCTGCTCTGCAGACACTGGCGTTCTCCTCACACCGTTGGACATTTTCTTGGACCAGATCACCTGATCCACCATTTTCAGCCCGTTCTGCCTCTGCTCATTACTGTCTGCACACTGCACATAACACACTCAATTAGGGCTGGACGATATGGCAAAAATGTATATCACGATATATTTTTTTATTTCGGTCGATACGATATAATTCCGATATCGATATGGACAATATTAAAAAGAAAGGAAAAACTCCTAAGAACGCACACAATGGATGTCTGTACCTACAAATGTCTGCAAAGAGAATTTGCAAAGTCGATAATACCTCCAGACTCTTATAACTTTTTTTTAAATAAAAACAGTACAAAAAAATTTGTTCACTTTTTATTTGTATTTAGCCTATACAAACAAGAAATGTGAAATAAACTATCAAATAAATAAAGCTCAAAAATTCATAAAAAATATGCAAAATAGTTTTTTAGAAAAATAAGTGTTGTAGTCTAACCAGCAGGACAGCAGTGACGTGTGATCTGAGTTTGATGGCAGTATAATGAGTTAGTTGAGTTAGTAGGGAAGTTATTGACAGCTTTTGTAGTATTGGTTTTTGCGTTTTGCTCTTTGTAGACGGTCCCTAAGGATCAGTCTCTTTGCCGCCAGCGCATAGAGATCAATATAATGCGTCCAGCGTGTAGGAAAGCTCATTTTTAGGAAAATAAGGTTGTAGGTGGTTGTATACATTGTGTGCCCACACGGAATCTGCGCGTGCAGAATTCTGCAGATTTTCCGCAGAATTCCGCAGATTTCCACAGATTTTTACCCCATCATTAATTATGTTTATTTACTTGAGTAAATGTGTGTAAATCTGAATTTATTCAGTTTTTAAATTACACATATTTCACATATTAAGGTTTTAGTTATGAGACTCCCAAAATAATTCCGCAGAAATCCCCAGATTTTTACCAAAATTCTCCGCAGAAATAGCCAAAAAACGTCCGCAGATTCCTTCTGGCCCTAGTCATGAGTTATTGATCCGGAAAATACGAATCTGCGAATCTGTTGCTAACTTTACTGAACTCTGACTCTCAGTATGTTTTATCGGGCGAAACTGCTTCAAATGGTGAAACAGATTTGATGTGTTGCCGCCGCTAGTCAGCTACACTCTCTGGCACACCTTGCAGAACACCGAAACTAAGTTTATCGGAACTTAAAAAGCCGAACCACTTCCACACCACTGCATTAGTCTTTCCTTTCTTATCAACTATTTGGTCTGCATTCTTACTTGTGGAAGCTTGTTTATTCGCATCTGTATTCAGAGCACTCATTTTGTAGCTAAAACTTTCTGCGGCGCAGCTTAACCATCTGCTGTGCTGAGCGCTGGCAGCGTGTCTGTGTTGTTCGTCATCACGTAAGTGACGTCAGATCACGCTCTTTCTGACGGCTGAGCACTGAACGTCATTCAGTCACACGTGATACATGTATAGGATCTTATATAAATAATAATATATATATATTTATATATATGCAAATTTATATCGAAATATCGGAAATGGGTTTAAAAATCATATCACCGTTATTGAAAAAAAATATCGCGATATATATTGATATCGAATAATTATCCAGCCCTACACTCAATAGTATCAAAAGCACAACAAAACTAAATATATATATTGCGCAGCTCTAGTTTAACGTAAACCAATTATGGGAGACCAACAAAATAAAATTAGCAACTACTAAAATAGCACAAATGTCCACTTTAATAGCAGACAATGGCAAAATACTCACGTTCAGTCCTTCTCGGAGCAGACACTTGTCTTCATAGCGGCTCTGGCCTGGATGTTTGTGTCTGCGGGCGATCACATGAGGGACGCTTATGGGTAATGTGTCCGTCGCTCGACCCAAACGCAGCGTTCTTGACCCAGGATGAATCACAACAATGAAGTTGGCTTGAATTTGCTGAAATCAATCATGACGTGTGAATGTGAGATAGGGAAAGAAATACAAATAATTTACTCAGGATTACTGCAGTTAACTAAATCTATACTATAAACTAGGGATGCTCCGATCGATTGGCCGAAGATCGGTATCGGCCGATAATCACATTTTATGACTCGATAGGTACTCGCTAACTTGGCCGATCTTACGAACCGATCACAATTGATGACGTCAATGCGTGAGGACGTACACGATGAGTGGGGACGTAAATGTTTTGGCGCCGCAGTCATGTCATCACCGGTGTGGAATTATTATGACGTTTCGAGAAACAATGAAAAATTCGCTAATTGTCGTTTATGATCAAAAGAAATCTCACGTGGAGGAGCATCATCCAAAACATTTAATACAACGAACCTGATTCGGCACTTAAGAACGAGCCACTGCGAGTCCTATGGTGAATACGAAAAACTGTCGACTGCAAAAAAGGCAACGGTAACTAGTAATGCGACTCTCACTCAGCCATCCATTACAGACATTCTGAAAAAACACGAACTGTACACACCAGACAACAAGAAAGCTAAGGATATAACCGCGAAGATAATGGAATTTATATGCATTGACAACCAGCCTCTGTCAGTCACAGAAGACATTGGATTTAAACGCCTCATTGAACATCTTGAACCACGATATCAACTGCCACAGCGCAAATATTTTACTGATGTTGAAGCATCAGAATCGGCATTGCTATCGGCCGATCAGCATGACAAACAATCGGTACTCGGTATCGGTGGCAAAAATCCTGATCGGAGCATCCCAACTATAAACAATTTTGTTACTATAAAATAAACATTGTCTGCAAAAACAAACATACAAATGAATACAAAAAAAAATACAATAATACTATATAACTAAACTTAACACGAAAACACGACTCTAATTGTTGGAGGGGCGTGGCTAAGCATATTTTGTCCAAGCCGTCGAATGGTCATAATTTGATTAAAGATTACCAAGCCATTTTTTAGTGGATTAACTTGCACGCATGATTTGTCCACTGTAAGACTAATAATGCGTGTTAGTAAATTAAACATCGTGAATTTTGATTCTATGCAGACTTTAATAATATTAAAGTGAATCATGTTAAAGTACAAACGAAATCAAAACTAACCATATTGATTTTGTTAGCGCACATTGCTAGTTTTGTGAACGATTCATCTGTGCATGTCATTAAAAGAAAAAAAACAAAACAATATTACTATAAAACTAAACTTAATATGAAAACACGACTCTGATAGCAGCAAACTATAGCCTGGTTTATACTTCTGCTTCAAGTGATCGGCGTGACCCACGGCGCAAGCCTCGCGCGTAGCCGTGCATTTATACTTCTGCGCGCTGTTTCTGTTTCTCTGCAATACACTTCTGAAACGCTAGCTGGCAGTAGGTGTTTATGTTCCTCTGTGTCGAGTTTCTTCGCTGGTGTTTTGTTTTTTCTGAACAATTCCTTAATGTACAAGTGGCTCAAATTCGCTCAATTTGAGGCGGGAACCGGCGGACTCGCAACAACTTTAATCATGAGGTAAACACAAAACAACAGTCTCCATCCGGAGCTCCTTCACGGGACTCTACACTTGTAAACACTCACTGCATCGGGCGCGCGGCTCTCACCTCCGCCCACTCTCGTCAGCGCTACCAAGCCGACCAAACACAGGGCTTGCGCTACGCGTACGCGTTACATTTTTTGAGAGGTGCGTGTCAACGACGCCGACGGCCACGGCGAAGGGCTATGCGTCCACGCGTAGGCTGCGCCGTAGCATACGCGTGCGCTTGACGCAGAAGTATAAATCGGCCTTAACTGCTAGAGGGGCGTGGCTAAACATATTTCATCATCAAACTGACGTCATCAGACAAGGATTACCATTCCAGAGCGGAAACAAATGGTCATACTTTGATTAAAGATTACCAAAACAAACATTTTTCTCAAGTGAATTACTTTTATTCGAATTAATTGTTCACAGTAAGACTAATCACACGCGCTAGTAAAATAAGCATAGTAAATTTTGATTTCATACAGACTTTATTAACACTAAAATAACACTGATTCAAATGTTAAACTGATGTATCTGTTTACTGAATTCTGTATACATAATTAAGCTGACTTTCTGTAACACTTTTAATCTTAAGTGCTGTGTAAATGACACTTGTGTGTGTTGATTATTTCTGACCTCCTGCACTGGCTCTGGTACCGCGGCGGGCATGATGGGTCTCTTCACGCCGCGCTGCTGCTCTTTTTCCCGGTCTTTCTCTCTGTCTCGGCCGTTCTCCGCATCTCGGTCTGTTTGTGTCATGATTACGATGATAAGAAACTAAATAAATTAACTGAACATTCAACAACACTGCTGGTGAATCAGAAACTGATTTCTTCTACTTATTTACGTGGTTGTTCACTTTCCCGCCATCTGCTGGCCTGGAGACAGGGTTGCCAAGTCTTAAAAACATGGCAGTGACAGGACAGGACAAAACCTTTTTCGTTACAGTCTATGGTCAAAACCAGCCACAAAGTATCCCAATAATATAATAAATACTCAAAATAATATGGGTAAAGATACAGATGAGATACAGCTGCGGATAATTACACCAATAAAGTATAATTATTGTGATCCTGTGTACAGCAATTCATATTTTACATTACTGAGAGGGTTTGGTTTAGAGTTGAGTGGGAGTTAATAAAATACAATTTAATGAGTAAATTAATAAGTAATATGATTAATACTGCAATTACTGTTTTAACATTATTGTAATGATGGAGTTTAGGGTCGAGGTAGCTGTTAATAAAATACAATTAATATGTAATTTAACAAATAATATAAATAATTCTCGTTAACTTCCGGCCGCAGCTGTAGAAACAACCCAAGATATACCATCACTGATTCGTAAAGTACACATTTTACATCACTCTATAGTACACGTTATACAATTTTATTTAAAAAATGAACAAAAATAACAGTATATTAGCAATTGTAATGATTTGTTATCATAAAAATAATCTTAAGAGGATAGTTCAACCAAAGATGAAGATTCTGTCATCATTTACTCATCCTTTACTTGAGTTTCTTTCTTCTGTTGAACACAAAATACGATATTTTGATCATATCCCTGCTGAAAAATCCAGCTTAAACCAGCCTAAACTGGTTGGCTGGTTTTAGCTGGTTGACCAGCCTGGTTTTAGAGGGGTTTTGGCCATTTCCAGGCTGGTTTCCAGCCATTTCCAGCCTGGTCTTGACCAGCTAAAACCAGCTTGACCAGCTAAAAACCAGCTATGTCCAGGTTAAACCAGGCTGGTCAAGCTGGTTTTAGTTGGTTCAAGCTGGTCATTTTCCAGCCTGACCAGCTAAGACCAGGCTGGAAATGGCCATAACCCCTCTAAAACCAGGCTGGTCAACCAGCTAAAACCAGCCAACCAGTTTAGGCTGGTTTAAACTGGATTTTTCAGCAGGATGTTTAACCATTGACAATCTGTTTTTCCTTCTATGGAAGTCGATGGTTACATGTTTTCAGCTTTCTTCAGTATATCTTCTTTTGTGTACAACAGAAGAAAGAAACTCAGATTGGAATTTGAGGGCAAACATTGGGATTTTCATTTTCTATCCCTTTAAGACTTTCTTCTGTATATTAATTGCAGTTCCTGCAAATCCTAGTGCTCATTCCCCTCACAAAACTATGCTCACTCTGTTTCACTGGCCTTGCACATTCATTTTCCTTCAGCTTAGTCCCTTATTCATCAGGGGTCACCACAGCGGAATGAACCGCCAACTATTCCAGCATATGTTTTACACAGCGGATGCCCTTCCAGCTGCAACCCAGTACTGGAAAACACCCATACACACTCATTCTCACACACACACACACACATACATTACGGCCAGTTTAGTTGATCAGTTCCCCTATAGCGCATGTGTTTGGACTGTGGGGGAAACCGGAGCACCCGGAGGAAACCCACGCCAACATGGTGAGAACATGCAAACTCCACATAGAAATGATGAACTAAACTGGCCGTAGTGTATATGGGAGTGTATGGGTGTTTTCCAGTGATGGGTTGCAGCTGGAAGGGCATCCGCTGTGTAAAACATATGCTGGAATAGTTGGCGGTTCATCCGCCCTGATGAATAAAGGGCCTGAGCTGAAATAAAATGAATGAATGTAAAACCTTTAACCCGTGGACAAAAAAACAACAACAACTGGACAAGTTGTGGAAAACAGCTCTGTTTGGCGGGAACACCGCAGACTTGGCAACCCTGAGACCTTTTTTTTCTTATGAAAAATTCTGTGGTATTAGCGCCACCCGCTGGACGTGGAATACACAGGAAACTGAAAATAAAAAGTTAAGCCCGAATTAACTTCACTCGACAGTCATGATGGGAGGAAAATGCTTTCCCATATGAAAAATACTATAGTAGTAATTTATAACAAATACTATAGTATATTTAAATTGTTGCTATAGTAACAGGAGTACTCAAATAAATGTAGTTTTCTACAACTACAAGGGAGTGCAGAATTATTAGGCAAGTTGTATTTTTGAGGATTAATTTTATTATTGAACAACAACCATGTTCTCAATGAACCCAAAAAACTCATTAATATCAAAACTGAATATTTTTGGAAGTAGTTTTTAGTTTGTTTTTAGTTTGAGCTATTTTAGGAGGATATCTGTGTGTGCAGGTGACTATTACTGTGCAGAATTATTAGGCAACTTAACAAAACACAAATATATCCCCATTTCAATGATTTATTTTCACCAGTGAAACCAATATAACATCTCAACATTCACAAATATACATTTCTGACATTCAAAAACAAAACTAAAACAAATCAGTGAGCAATATAGCCACCTTTCTTTGCAAGGACACTCAAAAGCCTGCCATCCATGGATTCTGTCAGTGTTTTGATCTGTTCACCATCAACATTGCGTGCAGCAGCAACCACAGCCTCCCAGACACTGTTCAGAGAGGTGGACTGTTTTCCCTCCTTGTAAATCTCACATTTGATGATGGACCACAGGTTCTCTATGGGGTTCAGTCAGGTGAACAAGGAGGCCATGTCATTAGTTTTTCTTCTTTTAGACCCTTTCTTGCCAGCCACACTGTGGAGTACTTGGACGCGTGTGATGGAGCATTGTCCTGCATGAAAATCATGTTTTTCTTGAAGGATGCAGACTTCTTCCTGTACCACTGCTTGAAGGTGTCTTCCAGAAACTGGCAGTAGGACTGGGAGTTGAGCTTGACTCCATCCTCAACCCGAAAAGGCCCCACAAGCTCATCTTTGATGATACCAGCCCAAAGCAGTACTCCACCTCCACCTTGCTGGCGTCTGAGTCGGACTGGAGCTCTCTGCCCTTTACCGATCCAGCCACGGGCCCATCAAGACTCACTCTCATTTCATCAGTCCATAAAACCTTAGAAAAATCAGTCTTGAGATATTTCTTGGCCCAGTCTTGACGTTTCAGCTTGTGTGTCTTGTTCAGTGGTGGTGGTTTTTCAGCCTTTCTTACCTTGGCCATGTCTCTCAGTATTGCACACCTTGTGCTTTTGGGCACTGCAGTGATGTTGCAGCTCTGAAACATGGCAAAACTGGTGGCAAGTGGCATCTTGGCAGCTGCACGCTTGACTTTTCTCAGTTCATGGGCAGTTTATTTTGCGCCTTGGTTTTTCCAGACGCTTCTTGCGACCCTGTTGACTATTGTGAATGAAACGCTTGATTGTTGGATGATCACGCTTCAGAAGCTTGGCAATTTTAAGAGTGCTGCATCCCTCTGCAAGATATCTCACTATTTTTGACTTTTCGGAGCCTGTCAAGTCCTTCTTTTGACCCATTTTGCCAAAGGAAAGGAAGCTGCCTAATAATTATGCACACCTGATATAGGGTGTTGATGTCATTAGACCACACCCCTTCTCATTACAGAGATGCACATCACCTAATATGCTTCATTGGTAGTAGGCTTTGAGCCTATACAGCTTGGAGTAAGACAACATGCATAAAGAGGATGATGTGCTCAAAATACTCATTTGCCTAATAATTCTGCACTGCCTGTATAGGGGAAATTATACTACAATACACCACAGTTTCTATAAAGCCAAAGGGCTCTACAGAAAGTAAATAGACGTTATATTGAAATTTTCAGTATTTAATGACCAAAATAGAAACGATACAAGCCGAAATTCTGGACAGAATTCAACATAACTTACTTTATTGATGCAAATTGTACATAGAATATCCATCACAACATTTCCTTTTATATAAGACATTACAGAATAAAAACCAAGAGTTTTGTAACGTGTGTGTGTGAGAGTGTGTATTATATGTGAGTGTATATATGTCTGTGTGTATATATGCGAGTGTGTGTGTGTGTGTGTTTATATGTGAGTGAGTGTATATATATATATATATACACGTGTGTCTGTGTATGTTTAAGTGTATTTGTGTGTGTGTGTGTGTGTGTGGCTGCCATGATCAGTGACTCAGGCCCCTCGGTGCAGGAATTCCCAGAGTAACGTCATGAGTGTGCAGTGAAGCAGCAGCAGCCGATGGAGAGGACGGTGATGATCTGTAGAGCGTCTGCATTAATGTTTATCACAGACTCTCAGCAGCGTCTCTCTGTCCTCAGCGCCCGCATCAGTGTGCAGGCGTTTACCTGCAACACACAGACACACGCTTACCCTACAACATTCACAACACTGTCCTCCAGGATACACCCTTATTTTAACATTCAAAACCCTTCAGCGCTCTAACTTCGAAGGTCCAGTGAAATAAAATACAGTTTTTTAGATGTTAGACTTATAGTATGTTAGTCCTAAGGATATTTATCATTTAGAATAGTTATAATGTGCTCCAAATACAGCGACATTTACATTTAGAAGAAATAAACCTGATATAAACATATAAAGTTTGCAATTTGTCTCTTTCACCTAAATGGATCAATGATTTTATTCACGTCACCTCATACTTCAGTTTCTCATCAAATCTTCTGACCAATCAAATGCTCTCTAGTGTCTGACATGCCCCGCCCCCTTCTTCTCATTGTCTATTCATTTGATGCGCTTGAGCTCAACCACTCTCACTGGCAGAGCTGTGAGAAAACTAAACCCTATTTTTCGGCTATTACTATTAAAGGTGTCATATATTGCGTTGATTTAATAATCTAAATTGTTCTCTGATATCTATATAGTATGTATGTGGCTCAGGTAAGTTCAGGAATTCTCCTAGAATCAAAAAAGTCATATTGACCATATTTGGAATGTGGTCATGAATATTAATGAGTTCTGCACTGCTGTGCTGCTTTTCAGTGCCTGCTCTCCATTGACTTCCTTTGTATTTGTTTTTCCTACTTTGTTAGTCAGTGGTTACAGGTTTTCAGCTTTGTTCAAAATATCTTCTTCTGTGTTCAACAGAAAAAAAAAAGATTTGAAACCACCTGAGGGAGAGTAAAGAGTGAGTAAATACAATTTTACAATTTTGTCCCATCCCTTTAAGTTTTTCAATTTGCTGTAATTTTGATGATGATTAACCATCAGGAATTTGGTTTATTTTTAAACAGGTGTCTGTTTCAGTTTTACTTGTAACCCTGAAATAGAGTGAGATATCGTAATTTATACAACAGTTCTGTCTGGTTCACGAATCTGATTGGCTGATAGCCGTGAGGTATTAAACAGGGTTTCTGCAGATCTCATAATGTCAAATTTAACACTTTTTAAGACCATTAAGTATTAAATTTAAGACCTAAATCACAATATCAAAAACACGCGAGAGAGTAAAATAAATGTATTTAAACTGAACTGTACTAAAGACAGGTTAGATAGACCACTGAACTACAAACAAAAAAAAAACATCTTAAGGCTGATTTATTCCTTCACTGGCGCCGCATCGCGCACCTCCGCTGACTGCGCGCGCACCTCACGAAATGGACAAGGCGTTTATGCTTGATGCGTTTGCCGTTGTAATATTAAACTTAAATTTAAAACGTCAGGGGGCGGTCAAAAGAAACCTACCATAAAGTCAGACGGATAAACAGAGATGTAGTACGTTTCCGGCACTTACGTCATATCATTAATATCGTTCAAGATTTTAAAACTAATTATTTATTATTAGTTTTATAATTTATTATAATGATTATAAAGATTTTTATAACCATTCAAGATTTTGTTAAATCAAACTTTGATGCATCACTTGCTTTTGTTCATATCTCGGACAGTTCTACCTATTAAAGTTAAATATCAATGACAAGAGAAAATGTGTTGCTCTTCAATTATATTTTTTATTATGATAAGAATAAAAGCAAAAAACTTACTAAAAATACTGATGTTTTTTATTTTGCCCACTCCACAATTCACACATCACTGTCGGGCTAGCTTCTGTCCTATAAAGGCTAAAAAGGCAATAATGCACCAACAGTCCTGACCATCATCACCAATAAAGCCCAGAGTTTGGGCATCAGTATATTGTAAACTGATAGCTTCATATATTCTTTTCCAGTTATCAAAGTCATAATTTCTCCCTTAATTTTAGTGTGTAGCTATTATCCACACGGGTCTCCACTTTAGCATGGCATCTTTTTTTGTTTTTGATTTAACAAACGTATCCCTCAGGTTTTTTCAAACTTTTCCAAAAACTTTTCTCCTTTCCCACTGCAGTTGCAATTTCTAGCCAATAATGATTGGTCATCTGGTTATCTCTATGATGATCACGCATGGACGGATCATGAAGATGTGTGTACAGTCGTACTGTTTCAGACAAAATCTCTTCAAAGTGTTTTATATTCAACTCAAATCAAACTCGGCGCCGCGCGAACTGTTCACCCAAAATCTGTTCACTCTGCCAGCCGAAATCATGTCACGCGCACCTCCGCAAACACAGCGATGACGTCACATTCGCCGCGCGCACTGCGCCCAATAACAGAAAGCTGATTGGCTGTTGCATGCTGGTCTCATTTGTAGTTGTAATACCACAAATTACATTAGGACTAGTGAAGTAAAGGACTACAACACCACGAAAACCAAGCAACAACAACAAAAAAAGACTTTAAATGAGCATTAGATGTAGCGCTACATAGACATTGGAAAAATAAAACCTGTGCAAAAATATTTAAGCCATACAACAGTCAATTTAAGACTTTTCAAGGCCTTAAATTTCGATTTTTGAATTTTAGACTTTTTAAGACCCCCGTTTTTTAAAAACCCTGATTAAAGCAATATCAGCACTCGTATAGCCTCTTCACCCATGTGTATTACTCCACCCACACGAGTGGCAAGCAGAGGACTACAGTTTGACAAATATTGCTGCTGTAAGACAACATAATGTACTTTTAAAGGCGAGAATGTAGTTGTTTAGATTGCAACTGTGTAGCTTATTTATAAGGATAGTGCCTATTTTAAATATTTATAATTTCGGAGATACAGCGCACCGGCATCCATCAGCTTGTCATACTGAGCAAAGAAAGTGACAGTTGACGTTCCACCACAAGATGGCGACAGAGACCGCATAATAAGTCCTTAGGGGAGAAAAACTCAGCACTTTCCCAGCATACGTTTCAAACTACAGCTCAACAAATGATTAGAACAGGTAAGTGACACTCTAAGTCGATCTCTCTCTTTTGTATTTCATAGTGCTGTATTTATACCATAGTAATCTGCTAGTGTTTGCTTTGCTTTGGCTTATTCAGGGTTAATTATTGTGATCTCCCGATTGCAACAAAGAAATACTGGGAAATCTCTGTAGACTGATGGCATTTCATGCCGTTCAGCTTTATAATCTTAAAATGTGAGCAAAATCAGCTGTTTTGTCATCACTTTAGACATTACGCTAGAGAATCATTTAAACACTAGCTCTACAGTGACATTTGGTGAATTAGTAATGGCTTCTGCTGTTCTGACGTCAGCTGCAGATGTGAATGAACGGCCGTTGAACTGTTGTATAAATGCAATATCACACAAGTAGCAGTGCGATATGGCTGTATATCGTCACTGGTGGGACACGCACACCTCCCACCAATGCCGATATATAGCCATACCACACTACTACTCATATGATATTGCTCATATATCATATCATATCATATATTATATCATATCACATGGTTTCCACTACATTCATTCTACCATGGCGGGGCGCCACACCAAAATTCATCCCGCAAAGGCTACATTAAAGCTTTTCATTCAAAACATTGACGTTTTTTTAAATAGCGGATTATAATCGCCCCAAAACGTATTAAAAGGTAAGTGAATTATAACAGCGCAAGCTTTTCTGTAACCGTAGTAGTGCTGTGTGTCATTTGTTTAACCCCTTAAGGTGACATACTGACTGACTGACAGGTGCGTGATGCGTGAGGCCAGCAAACACGACATAGCTTTCAGTTAGGATGAACACAGTTTCCATAATTATACTTTATTTATAGATAAAGGTCGATGGCTCTGCATACAACAAACAACCTCAGGACGCATTAATGCTGCTCTGTAGGTCTATTGGAGATGTTCATAAATATTCCTAGCAAATCTAATAAAGGTTGGAGACAAATTCACTATGTAAACGTGCTAAATCGCACTTGAGCAGTGTATATTTGAGGGCGTGCAAGAAGTTTTGTGCACGAACAGAGGAAATCCTAGCGCAAGCAAAAAGATCTGCATGCTCGTATTACTCAAATCCTATCTCGACTAGGGCTGCGTCACATTTGTCATTGAAATAACGCCAAAGGTAGTTGGTAGATTAAAAGTCCTGCCGCCACAGCTGGAAAAAATCCTAGAGAAAACACTGATATCATATATTTTTATTTGATGCCATGTCAGCAACAATAGATATTTTCATGGAAAACACATTACATTATTAAGTATAAATAAAAAACCACAAACAAATGAACACAGAAATAAAATTCAACATTTTTTCCTGCTGAAACTATGTGAATATAATTTCATCAAAAGCTTTCTGCAGTCATTAAAAGCTGGACAGTCCAATAAAATGTGTGTTACATGGCTATAGAGTGAGTTTATTGATGCCTCATAAATGCCCTCTATTTTTATATGAGTGTTTGCATCTCACTGACCTTCCTCATCCTCCTCCGCCCATGGGTGGAGGTGTGGGACCTGCGCCGTGGTTTATTCTACCCATCCGCCGCCGGCCCGGGAACCCAGGAGGACTGAAAGAACAGAGCAGTGTATAACCCGTGTGTACTGTTCATATTTCCTCCCCTTTGGTGATGTTGGTGGCTTTTTTTGCTCCATTGACTTCTATTATAATCACATTTACTGATTGCAAAGCCATGACAGCATATAATCATGCATTCCTGATTGTTGCTGGTTTTCCCTGTTGGGATTAAGAGGAATAATGTGTCATTTTTACTGTTGATCATCAGTTGTCAGCATTAACCCTGTCCTGAAGAGTTTCTGTCTTTGATATGGAGTTAAACAGCAGGTTATAGTGTGGATGCAGATATACACTTACTGTGTTCTGAGAGCTGAGGGGCAGAGTTTGAGTTTCTCAAACATATTAAAGGGTCACGAAACAGCAAAACACATGTGTTGAGCTGTTGACAGTCATATCTGTGTCCCACGCTGCTATAAACACTATTAGGACACATATATTGCACTAAAAAGTGAAAATTGGTTGTTTTTGCGTTATTTTGAGCAAATTCGTTCTTTCAGTTTGAAACGAATTTTTGAAGCTGCGTCACGGCCATGAGATACTTAGGTGTAAATCCAGCCTGGAGAGTGGCTGTCTGTCTTTTCGAGGACATAGTGACGTCTCTGAGTGTGCAGCATTAATTCATGAGAAAGACGTACTTCAAACTAATCAGCGCGCTCTATTGTGTATGACGCGAAACCTCATTAATATGCATGATAGCTCCGGAGACTGTTTACCAGTTTACGCTGTTCATACGGCAGAGAGACGCCACGTTGTGTTGCTAAAACAAGTGAAAGTACAAGAATTTCAAGACAAGAGTCGTAGATGTTGCGTTTATTAGTGTGCTGCAACGAAGGTTTTGTTTTCATTTTCCCTCTATGAGAGAGCAGCTGGACTCTCGTGTGGATTACAGTGCACGCCACAGAAACGCGTTTGTAAGGAACATTTTTACCCGAGAGCTTTTTCTCATCTGGAAATAGTAATGGGCGATATAAACGATATGCGATATAAACGATACAAAATTGGCCTACGATAGAGATTCTAATTCTATTGCACTATCGTGATAATACATGTTTGATGACGCAATCTACCCGCGAAATTAAGAGCAACGAGCTGCAGCCGGCTGCAACGCATCATCTTGAATAAACATGGACAGGGCTCGACAGTGCGACCATTTCACTCGCACATTTTCTTTTTTAATAAGCTCGATTGATAACTTAATTCACTCAGCCACGGTAAAACAACATGCTCTTCACACTAACGTATGGTGTATTACGTTGGAAATCTATTGTGACTGTAGCACACGCTGACGCTCTCAACAACAGCACTAATCAACGCATGGCACCGAATGGCGACGTGTCGCACAACTTGCGAGCCTCATGCATGGCATATCGTGGCTTGTCACACAGATTCCCACACAGCGCTTCCCACACAGATTTTACCTGGGCGGCCGATATATTATTGGGGCGGCCCAGTTCTGTGTTCGCGAGAAACTGAGAACCCTCTGCCACAGACTCACATGCTCTGCATGCAGACCCACAGAGACGCGCTGATACAGAACTGTTGTCCTGCCTTTATAGCAGCTTTGAGAAGAGCGCGAAGACTAAATAGACTGATCCAGCTCATTATTTGAGGTGATATTACATTCTCTTTTCCCTGGAATCTGCTTTCGCTTTCGATATTAATTGTATTCATTTTTGCATTACTTTATAAGCAAACTTTGTCTGGTGCGTCTCAATCTCTCAGCAGCACCAACACTACAGCAGACAGAGAGAGAGAGAGAGAGAGAGAGAGAGAGAAAGAGCAGATCAATACACCAGTTTTAATTTCATTAGGAGAACAAAATGTTTAAAATCAAATGTGTTACCTTAGGCTGCAGGTTAGAAATATGTTTTTATTTAAAGTATCTGCAATACACAATTTTATTTGACTAATTTAATACTGGAAGTATTTTCAGTACAGTGTAAGTTCCTTAACTAAACACCAGTTTTTTTGTTCTCTGCAACTTGGCATTTAGGAACCAAGGACTTAAAAGAAAAGTCTTTCTTTCTACAAGGCACTACATTTAGTTTATTTATCTGCAACATTGTGTTGTTTAATTACAGTTTTGCTTTTGCACAATAAATGTTCTCAAAATGACATGCAACGTTTCTTTATTTCTTAAAAAAAATAGCAGTTTGGCTTTCCTAAGGGTCTCTGTAACCTGTTCTGAAATGGTTCTATTATAATTTATATATCGCAATATATATCGTTATCGCAGGAGGCTGCAATGTATATCGCAATATGGATTTTAGGCCAAATCGCCCATCCCTATCTGGAAATGGTGAAATCCGGATTTGCCGCTCGTCTCCTTTTAATAAAAAGACACAGCTCCAGTTTGATTGTCTGTCTACAGATTTGGTAAGTGTTTGCAGTGCAGTGCCCTTTGTTTAAATGCTGCTCTCCGAGTGTAAACATGTAAACACAAACTATTCCCGTCGTGCAGGATTTTCGCTGCATTTTGTGACAGGATAGTCTATACACACACGGCTTTCTGACGCTACCTACCGAGTACATAAGTTACAGAGAAATGCGGAGGATTTTTTTCTCTCATTCGCCATGCGGTATCAAATCAGCCTCTGTGTGTTTGTTTTGCCTGTGAAACTCAGCGCGTGCCCAAATGGAAACTCCCTTCTATGCAAATTCTACCCTCTTTCCCTCCCCCGACACTCCCACACTCCAGGAGCTGGACACGCCCAACTTTCCTGACTTTTTTCAAAACAGAGGTGTGAAAACACCCTGCTGAGACAGTGGGTTTCGTGGCCCTTTAAGGTAAGTGTGCAAAGTCTCTCTTATTCTCTCACACACACTTACACACTCTATACTCCATATAACCATATAATTTTAAGCCAGAAACTAAGCCTTTTTGCACTGCAACTGATGATCAACAGTAAAAATGACTAATTGTACCTCTTCCCAAGAGGGAAAACCAGCAACAATCCAGAATGCATGATTATATGCTGTGATGAGGTTTTGCAATCCATAAATGTGATTATAATAGAAGTCAAAAACAGCACCAACAATAACCAAATGATAGTAAATCTCCCCACAGTGCATTGTTTAGTTTTTGAGAATTTCCAAAACATTTTCCCAGAATGTGTGTCAAAATCAGATCTGTCAGCAAAAATCCTCACATTTGCTGAAACACAGAAAGCTGTGGTCAAATTAAGCCTCAAAAGCTGCCCAGAGTGGATGAAAACATAAATACAGAGAACATCAGCATGACTTCAGTGGCTTAAGATGCTGGACGTACCCTCTGCCATCGCTGAAGCGAGACGATGCGCTCTTGTTTCTGTCTTTAGACAGATCCGTCTTGACCAGAGTCTGGAAGCTGAGGAGAAATCACTGACAGTTAGTGCGGGTTCGATAAGCACAGTGTTTTGGGTAATGCATTACAGCAGGATAAGTTACATGCAGCAGGCACTTACTTAGAAACACTTCTACATTTCTATTTGTACACATAGCTCTTTTATATTTTTATACTTTGTAGTTTACATTGGCTCAGTGGTTAGCACTGTGGCCTCACAGCAAGAAGGTCGCTTGTTGGAGTTTGCATGTTCTCCCGTTTCCTCCGGGTGCTCCGGTTTCCCCCACAGTCCAAATACATGCGCTATAGTGGAATTGATTAACTAAATTGGCCGTAGTGTATGAGTGTGTGAGAATGAGTGTGTATGGATGTTTCGAAGTACTGGGTTGCAGCTGGAAGGGCATCCACTGCGTAAAACATATGCTGGAATAGTTGGCGGTTCATTCCGCTGTGGCGACCCCTGATGACTAAAGGGACTAAGCTAAAGGAAAATAAATGAATGAATAAATCCTCTTCTAATATCTGACAATTTAGGCACTGTTTAGGACATTGAGATGTTATTGAAGTTATTTTTATATTTGAAATGTAAAATAATTTGGTCTTGGTTTTGATATTTAAATGAATTTTCTAAATATGTCTAATGTAGTTTTTATTGAATTGTACATTTGTTTTGGTTATTTTGGTACAACAGTTTCAACTTTATGTTTTGTGTATTTTATGTTCCACTGTGGTGCCCTCTGAAATAAAAACTAAGCCGAAGGAAAAGGAATGAATGAATGTTATGACTATTATTTTTGTTATTGTTGTTGTTATTTTAGGATCATGAGTGGTTGTGTAAGCATTTCACTGCATTTCATACTGTGTATGCGACAAATAACATTTGACTTTGATCAGGTTATTTTTTTCTAGTAATTACTGAAGTAACGACAGAGCTGTGATGAAAAACCAATCAAGAAACTGATTCTGCATTGATTCAGAGATTTTCAAAATGCATCGTTTTTTGCTCTTGAATGAATTCTGTTGAGTAAACGCTGACAGAGTTTTCAGTCTTGGGTGAAATAACCTTTTAGGTGGGTAATGCCGAGTTCAGACAGCATGATTTTAGCTCCGATTTTGACTCACCGACAGGTTTTGAGAAATCACTGACAAATACTTGAAATCACAGGCAAATCACACAGTGTGAACAATCAAAGACGCGATCTGAGAGAATCGCAGATTCCCGTGAGATATTTGGTATGCTACCTGGAGCTGTCGGCGACTCAAATCATGCCGTGTGAAATGTGTTCTGATTGAAAATAACATCGGCGATCCCCTACAGCCAATGAGAGAGCAGCATCCACATCCACTAGTCTGGGTACCTGCAGACCAGCGGGAGGATGGGAGAGAAGTGAAAAGCGCTCATTTTCAGTTTATTTGGACCCAAGAAATGGAGGAAAAACTAATGTAAATTTGGCAGGAGCACGCATGTAAGCAATTATCACAACCAGGTCAAAAAAAAACAAAAAGTTGAGGAGAAATTTCTAATTCCCTTCAAACCCAGGTAAGCAAAATAAGTACATCTTCTACCCCATTAAAGGCTTCTTTCTCGTTGTGTAGTTAATAATAAAAGATATACTACACGTGTTTGGTTGTGAGACGTAGTTTGGACAAAGCTGTCGGCAATTCTTCCTATTGCAAAGTCATACAGCGTGAAACCCCCTTTTGCCGATCCATACTTCAGGGTAAACAAAGCAGCGACAAGACGCTAGCCCAGATAGTCATGCAGTGTGAAAACATCGGTGACACGACTACTTAAAAAAAATCAGCATTTTATCAGCATCTTAAATCCTTAAAAAAAACATGAACATTTATATGTGTTTATGTGTGTATTATATCATCTCTGCATCAGATTACAGTAAGCGAATGAGTGTTTGTGTGAGGTGTGTGTAATGCAGTGTGTATGGGTGCAGGACAGTAAATGTGACATTATTCTCTCCTCCGGCTGCCGTTATCAGTCTCACACTATTGTTTTCCTCTTTCTTAAAGTCTGGAGTTTTTCTGTCATTATTTCAGCAAATAGGATTGTAGAATAATGATTTGTCGTGCTCTCCCATTCACTGCGCTCTGAGTTTACCAACTATGAAACTTCAATGCGGAGAAACACGTGAATGTGGAAAGGCTACATAAAATTCATCTTAGAAGTTTTAATGTATTTATATTATTTTTATTCCCAGAAAACTAAAATAAATTAGCATTTTCCCTGAAGAAAGAGATTTTGTGTTTTGTTTAGATCACAGGTGTCAAACTCAGTTCCTGGAGGGCCGGAGCTCTGCACAGTTTAGTTCCAACCCTAATGAATCACACCTGATCAAACTAATTGAGTCCTTCAGGCTTGTTTGAAACCTGCAGGTAAGTGTGTTAAAGCAGGGTTGGAACTAAACTGTGCAGGGCTGCGGCCCTCCAGGATCTGAGTTTGACACCCCTGGTTTAGATGCTTTAAAGCCAGTTTTATCTTTGACCCAATACCAAATGCATCACTAAAACTAAAAATCACCACATCGTTCATTTGTGTTGGGGTCAGTGAGGTAAAGTTGGTTTTATATTCGCACATTCATTAATTTTTTACCAGTCACAACTTGTGACTTGCTCGCTATATAGTTTACCAACCTACTTTGGATATTCCGTCATAAAAACACATGTGTCCGACTTCAAAATAACATCAGTACTATTTAATCGACTGTGAATAGTGTTGTACTTTGATAGTCATTGACTGATAATATGATTTTATGATATTATTAAAGAGAAAGTCTGAATGTGTTAATATAAAACCAACTTCACCTCAATAAAAGTAGGGCCGATGTAAACTACCTGCTGTAAATAGCCAACAATAAACAAATTGAATCTCATTATTGACTTTGTTTATGCATAACAAACAAATAAGCTCACTACAGGCCGATGAACTCGACTGCACCCCAGAAGAAGTCGGTCAGGAAGGACAGACTCCAGGGCGAACGGCTCCTGCTGTCCAGAAGCTGACCTGAACACACAACAATGGCATTTATATTCATATTAATAATAAATAAAAAATCTACAAAATACTGAGCAGTGTGACAAATCAAAGTACATTACACACTACAACGCAAACGGCAGAAAAAAAGAAATTAAAACTCAAAACTTAGTGCTGGGAAAAGATTAATCATGATTAATCACATCCAAAATAAAGGTTTGTTTTGACATAATATTTGTGTGTGTATATTATATTTACTATATATTTATAGGAAGAGAGAGAGAGATATGCGTGTGCGTGTATGTGATACACACACATAGAAACAAAACTATACAAAACAATTTTGTCACATAGATGTTTACATTTATATATAATTTGTATCATATACACATATTTTATATGTAAATATAAATAAATAAATATTATCTCAAATATATGCATGCATGTGTGTATTTATATATACATACAACATATACACAGCACACACACTTATGTCAAAACAAACATTTAATTTGAATTCGATTCATCAAGATTAATTTTTGCCCAGCATTAAATTTATTACATAAAATATTATTAAAAACTACACAAAATACCAAATGTGCTATAACCAAAACGAATATTATATGACGACACATTTACGAATCCTACTATGGTGAACGCAATTATGAATATGGAAAACATTGAAAGGTTATTATTATTATTACTGATTTAAAAGAACTAAAATGAGGGATTATTATTCGCCCCCCAGTTATTTTTTTTCCTCAATTTCTGTTTAATGGAGAGCAGATTTTCTTCAACACATTTCTAATCATAATAGTGTTAATAACTCATTTCTAATAACTGATTTATTTTCTCTTTGTCATGATGACAGCAAATAATAATAGACTAGATATTTTTCAGGACACTTCTATACAGCTTAAAGTGACATTTAAAGGCTTAACTAGGTTAATTAAGTTAACTAGGCAGGTTAGGGTAATTAGGCAGGTTATTGTATAACGATGGTTTGTTCTGTAGACTATCGAAAAAACAAAAATAGCTTAAAGGGGCTAATAATTTTGTCCTCAAAATGGTTCATAAAAAATTAAAAACTGCTTTTATTCTAACCAAAATAAAACAAATAAGACTTTCTCCAGAAGAAAAAATATTATCAGACATACTGTGAAAATTTCCTTGCTCTGTTAAACATCATTTGGGAAATATTTAAAAAAGAAAATAAAATTTATTTAAAAGGTGGGCTAACAATTCTGACTTTAACTGCGTATAACTAGTATATATAAATAAAATAAAATAAAATACATAAATAAATAAATAAACAAAGCAAATGTGTGTGTTTGTTTACATTTTTTTTCTCCAACAAATATGGTTCCAAATATACTTTTACTACCTTACTATTAAAACACTACTATTATTGCTGGTAACATCAAGTTTATTTAAAACAAACAAACAAACAAACAAATAAAGAAATGAATAAAATCAAATAACCAAAAATAAAAACCATTTTATCAATTAACAATAACTGAAAATAAATAAATAAAAGAAACACATAAGCATTGCTGTGCAAAATTAAACAAAAGTAAATTACAATTTTAGAAAAGCTACATGGCGACGCAGTAGGTAGTGCTGTCGCCTCACAGCAAGAAGGTCGCCGGTTCAAGCCTCGGCTGGGTCAGTTGGTGTTTCTGTGTGGAGTTTGCATGTTCTCCCCGTGTTGGCGTGGGTTTCCTCTGGGTGCTTCGGTTTCCCCCACAAGTCCAAAAACATGTAGTACAGGTGAATTGGGTAGGCTAAATTGTCCGTAGTGTATGAGCGTAAATGAGTGTGTATGGATGTTTCCCAGAGATGGGTTGGACATGTGCTGGATAAATTGGCGGTTCATTCCGCTGTGGCGACCCCGTATTAATAAAGGGACTAAGCCGAAAAGAAAATGAATGAATGAATGAATGAAAAGCTACATTGATATAGGTAAAATAATTTAATAAAAATGTCAAAACCATCACCAACATATTTTATATAATTAAAATGATAACTATATAAATGACAAAACAATAAAAAAGCACAATTTAGTTGACTCTAACTAAAACTAAAACAACTAAAACGAATCTAAAATGTCATAAAACTACATTAGTTGTATTTTATGTACGAATCCTACTATGGTGAACAAATAGTTATGAATATCGAAAACATTATTATAAATATTGAAAGACTGCATATTTGGTGCCATTTATATTATTATAATCTAATTAACTGACGAATATGTAACGTTAAAGTTAAATAAAATATGTGAATATGAGACAAAAGTATTAAAAACACGACAGCCTCTTTTAGTTATCAACACAATTGTGTTTAGCATAGTAGCATTCTTAATATACTTCGAGGATTTAGTCTATAATATTAACAAAACCATACATAATGATATATATCCAGAACAAGTTTATTTATTAGTTCACACAAACATAACGCGTCATTTCAGACATAAACATTACAGCCAGAGTAACACAGTGAAGCTAATTTACAGATTTAGCGACGTACAACAATTTACCACATATATAATACGAGAGATGGAGACTTGCCTTTAAAATATATAGATTTAGATAGATCATTTATCATAAACAAGAGTTGTTTTAAGCACTTACCATTTGACACATAAACCATCGTCACTGCTGTTTAACCGGATCTGCTCTCCACTTCCGGGTCTGCGCAGTACGGTCAGTATTCGTTCGTGACGTTTGATGTTTCGCTGGTTTTATTGTTTTTTACAGTCATTGGTTTTATCATAGCTAATAGTAACTCTCACAATGTGTTTATAATCTGTATATGCGACTGTTTTATAAGTGTTGTACAGACCCGCTTCTTCAATGAGTCCAGTCCAATGAGCGAAAGTGAAAAAAATCTTAGCATTTCGCGCCATTTAACCAAACGCCACTTCAAAACATTGGAAATTAAAAAAAGCAATACTGTGTTCATGAACCATACTATAGTAAAGTACCTTTAATAAATAATACAAATGTATCTGTTGTGGTGATTATATAGTTAATAAGATATTGTAGATAACACACAACTATAGTAATATAAACAAATGAGCTGTAGTTTTCTACAACTATAGGGTATATTATACTACAATACACCACAGTTTACTGTAGTAAACACTAAAGTACACTACAGTATTTGTTACAGTTGATCAGTCCACTATAGTTAATACAGTATGTTGGAGCATTCATAAAAAAAAGAGTTGTTAATGCTATATACAGTAAATTATAATAATCTGCCTGCTGAAAAATCCAGCTTAAACCAGGCTAAACTGGTTGGCTGGTTTTTGCTGGTTGACCAGCCTGGTTTTAGAGGGGTTTTGGCCATTTCCAGACTGGTGTCCAGCCATTTCCAGCCTGGTCTTAGCTGATCAGGCTGGAAAATGACCAGCTTAAACCAGCTTGACCAGCCTGGTTTAAGCTGGACATAGCTGGTTTTGGCTGGTCAAGCTGGTTTTTGCTGGTCAACTCCCAGCCTGACCAGCTAAGACCAGGCTGGAAATGGCCAAAACCCCTCTAAACCAGGCTGGTCGACTAGCTAAAACCAGCCAACCAGCTTAGGCTGGTTTAAGCTGGACTTTCAGCAGGGCTTTACTATAGTATGGTTAGGCATAGTGGTAAAGTTGGTTTTATATTCGCACATTCGTTCATTTAGCAGTCTCTATATTGTTACCTTGAATATTTGATCGGAATTAGCATGTAAGTATAACTTCTAAACAGAGATGTATAAAGTACTAGAGACCCAGACTTAAGTAAAAGTACAAGTGCTCTATCAAAAAAGTGACTTGAGTAGAAGTTGAAGTGCTCTTTAAGCACAATACTTAAGTAGAAGTACTAAAGTATTCAACATTTTTTGTACTTAAGTATTGCAAGTAGTTTATTTAAAAATGTACTACTCAAGTACTGAAAGTAAAAGTACAAGTGTTGTGTTATGTAGTTATTTTTAAAAAAGCAGTCAAAAGACATATTGTTTTGTTTATTTTAAATATTTTTTTGGGGCACAGGATTAAGCAGAACAAAAATAACCATGGTTTATGATTTATAATATAAATAAATAAATAAATAAATAAATATGTTTATGATGGGTCAAAAACACCACACCATGTGACAGCCTTTATGATAGACAGTTAACGTTATGTGAACATTGCCGCATGATATGAACCGCGGGTAGCTAACGGTAGTTAACTTATCTAGCTCTTATGGATAGCTCAAACTGCTGTTTTGTGTATTATATTATTTTTAACTTGACATGTTTCTTCAAATCCGACGGTAGAGTATGCACTTTATTCTATATGAATTGTCTTTCACTCAGACAAATCCAAACATTGGCTCTAAATAGGGTCACGGGTGGTCTTTTTCCTCATCGCCACGAACAGTTGAAAGTGAAGGAGTTGAAGGTGGAATTTCTGGGTTTTCCATGTCTAAAACAAACTAAAGTGCTCTCAATGCAGGCAGGCAGCACTGTCTTCTTTGATCGTCTGATCAATGAATGATTGATTCGTAACATTTTTATAATTGTAACGAGTAACTATGCAACACATAAAAAATCTACAGGAGGAAAAGTATTAAGCTCATCGAAAATATGTACTGAAGTAAAAGTAGAAGTAGGAGAAAAAAACAATAGTCCAGTAGAGTACAGATACAGCCTTTTAGTACTTAAGTACAGTAGTGAAGTAGTTTTACTTCGTTACTATACATCTCTGCTTCTAAACAACATTAACACTATCTAATTCACTGTGAACAATGTCAAACTTTGATAGTCATTTGCTGCTAACATGAATTCCCTAATTAGAATTTGTAAACAATAGTTTTCTGAAATTACGTTATTAATTAGAAAGTCTGAATATCTGAATATAAAGCCAACTTTACCTCTATTGGTTAGGCTGAGGACTGCACGATATTGGACAAAACTGACACTGCGATGTTTGACTCAAATAGCTCAATTTGGAAATTATTCATAACTTTATATTGATTGGGATGATTTGGTAGAACAGATAATCTGCAATAATCAAACAGATAGCGTTTTCTGGAGAGTCTTAACTGTATTCAGGTACAGAAATTAATCAAATGTAAATAAGTAACACTGCATAGTTTACATTGGATAAAAATAACTATAATTAATCTTAATTTAATTAATCTGATAAATGTTATACATTCTTATACATAAACGGTTTAAATACACTTAAAAAAACTCAGTCATAAGCCTTAGACAAAGCAAACAAGCAAATGAAAAACGTATGCTCTGATAAGGTTAAACTTCACAATGTGGTTCCTGGTCAACTATAATCCTCACTAAAATATCCTAATGGATGACTAAACTAAAACTGACCTTAAACTGAAGTGACATTTCAGATCGTGCGATGTGATTATGGATTTATACATTGTGATATCGATGCTTAAACCATATATTAGGCTATTTGACTTTAAAATATTTGGCCTCAAAGCTGAATATTTCCTTGCAATTTACTCTCCCTCAAGTGCTTAAATAAACCTTTATGATGTTCTATAGATATTTTAAAGAATGTTGGAAACCTGTAACCCTTGACTTCCATATAGGGAAAAAGCATACTATGGTAGTCAGTGGTTACCGTTTTTTTTCCAACATTCTTCAAAATATCTTAATTTGTGTTCAACAGAGGAAAGAAACTCATAAAGGCTTGGAAAAAGTAAAGGGAGAGTATAATGACAGAGTTTTCAGTTTTGTGTGAACGATCCATTTAAGTTTTTAAACAGTGATAACTTTATAGATAAATAAACGTGAAAGTAAAGAGGGAGGGCTGTTTCCGAAACATCTGTCAAATATCTGCAACTGTTAGAGGACATGAAACTGAAAGACTGAATTTCTCTGCTCACTGAACGCATCACAGACTAATAATAGAGTCTGTAATACAACAAGTACACCATTGCATCTTTTTATTCTGGAACTTTTTGTCATTTATACAATCTGTCCCTTATGCAACACTACAACATTAATCATTGTTTTAAAAGTCATAATATATGTATATACAGTATACACAAATATTAAAGCTTTGTGTATATTTAAAATAAATAAAATGAGGCATTAATGCATTTTGTTCTGTACACCATATGAAGTTGTTTATAGCACAAACATTAGACAGCAATCATAATTCTTCTAAAGACTAAATCATCTCAGTAACCTTAAAATTAGTGTGTCATATTAGATTAGTGTCATATTAGCATAAATATTCCCAGGTTACTCTAATAGCGACACCTGCTGTTGGAGATTGGTACAGTTTGTTAAATGTAAGTCTTATTATTCATGTCATATAAACTTTTTTCTCTTGAGAAAGAAAACAAATAACAGGAGTAAATAACAAATTATATATATATATATATATATATATATATATATATATATATATATATATATATTATATATATATATATATATATATATATATATTATATTTATATATATAAATAACCATTAAAAAAACATGTTATCAATTAGCAATACCCAGAAAAACACACAAAAAGCATTGCAGTTGATGTACAAAAGTAAATTAAAAGTAAAATGGCAATTTTAGAAAAGCTACAAAATAAATAAATAAATAAATAAATAAATAAATAAATATATATACAGTATATGTGTGTCTGTGTGTGTGTGTTTGTTTACATTTGTTATTATCCAACAAATATGGCTCCAAATATACTGTCACTACATTACTATTTAAACACTGCTATTGTTGCTGGTAACATCAAGTTTATTTTAAATAAATAAATAACCAAAAAAATAATAATTTACCAACCAACAATACCTGAAAATTTTAAAAACACAAAAGCATTGCAGTTGATGTACAAAAGCTGCAAAATAAATAATTATATATATACATATACTGTATACACAGTTGAAACCAGAAGTTTACATACACTAAAAAAAGGAGCATAAGCATTTTTTATAAAATGTCTGCTGGTAAATCAGACTAAACGTTTACTATTTTAGCTCTGTTAGGATTACCTAAATCATTTACATTTGCTAAATGCCAGAATAATGAGAGATTTGTTTTTTGAGAATGTTTTATTAATTTCTAGACAGTCAGAAGTTTACACACATTTCCTTGGTATATTTTAGCTTTGCTTTTAAACTGTATAACTTTGGTCAAATGTTTTGGGTCTCCTTCCACAAGCTTCCCACAATAGTTTGCAGGAATTTTGGCCCATTCCTCCTGACAGAATTGGTGTAACTGAGTCAGATTTGTAGGCTGTCTTGCTCGCACAAGCTTTTTCAACTCTGCCCACACATGTTCTATAGGATTGAACAGGGCTTTGTGATGGCCACTCCAAAACATTCACTCTGTTGTCCTTAAAGCACATTTGAACTAATTTGGCAGTATGCTTAGGGTCATGGTCTGTTTGGAAAACCCATTTGTGGCCAAGTTTTAATTTTCTGGCTGATGTCTTGAGATGTTGCTTCAGTATTTCTACATAATGTTCTTTCTTCATGATGCCATCTATGCTGTGAAGTGGACCAGTCCCTCCTGCAGCAAAACAGCCCCACAACATGATGCTGCCGCCCCCATACTTCACAGTTGGGATGGTGTTCCTAGGCTTGTAAGCTTTCCCCTTTGTCCTCCAAATGTAACACTGGTCATTATGGCCAAACAGTTCAATCTTAGCTCCATCAGACCACAGGACATGTCTCCAAACATTAGTCTTTTCCCAGTGTAATTTAGCTAATTGTAATCTGGCTTTTGTGTTGATTCTGGCTTGTTGATTTTCCCATGTTGTCACACAAGGAAGCAGTGTGTTTGAGGTTTTCCTTCAATACTATTCTACAGTTGTGCCTCCAATTAACTCAAATGTTGTTAATTAGCCAATCAGAAACTTCCAAAACCTTGACACCATCATCTGAGCTTTTTCAGAGGCAGAATAATCTTATTGTATGTAAACTTGACTTTCAAGAAAAGTTATAATAATTTCTCAAAGAATATCTCTCTCATTATTCTGCTGTTAAGCAGAACAGAAACAAATGTGATCATCCTAACTTACCTAAAAGAGGAAAAGTTTAGTCACATTAACATCTGACTTTATTTAAATGGTGGTGGGCCTTTTATACAATGTGTGGAAACTTCTGCTTTCAACTGTATATATATATATATATATATATATATATATATATATATATATATATATATATATATATATATATATATATATATATATATATATACACACACACATATGTATGTGTGTGTGTGTGTGTGTGTGTGTTTGCATTTTTTATTCTCCAACAAATATGATTCCAAATAATACTACCTTACTATTAAAACACTACTATCACTGCTGGTAATATCAAGTTTATTTTAAATAAATAATTAAATTACTCATTCATTCATTTTCTTTTCGGCTTAGTCATTTTATTAATCAGGGGTCGCCACAGCGGAATTAACCGCCAACTAATCCAGCATATGTTTTATGCAGCAGATGCCCTTCCAGCTGCAACCCATGACTGGGAAACATCCATACACACTCATTCACACACACACACTCGTACACTACGAACAATTTTAGCCAACCCAATTCCCCTATAGCGCATGTGTTTGGACTTATGGGGGAAACCGGAGCACCCGGAGGAAACCCACGCCAACATGGGAAGAACATGCAAACTCTACACTGAAACGCCAACTGACCCAGCCGAGACTCGAACCAGCGACCTTCTTGCTGTGAGGCGAACGTGCTACCCACTGCACCATCACACCCATATAGTAATGGGTGTGATGGGTTGCAGCTGGAAGGGCATCCGCTGCATAAAACATAAGCTGTATAAGTTGGTGGTTCAGTAAGCAGAAGTTGTAAGTAGTTGGAAAAAACAACTGTACATTTTTTTTAGATGAACTGAAACCTTGTGTTGAAGCAGGGCTGAAACTAAACTCTGCAGGGCTGTAACCCTCCAGCAAATTGAGTTTGACACCCCTGCTTTAAGCAGATGTAATAATGTAAGGTCATGCAGGAGAGACGCTGGTGCTCCTGCTGACGGATGATACCGTAGTTTCTTCTTCTTCTTCTTCAGCTTCAGTGGCCCACGGGTTTCTGCCGCACAGCAGGAACGGCAGCGCTCGATCCCTGAACTGACACACACACAAATAATGTTGTATAACTCTCTGAAACTGACCCTTTCAGGCTTTGATCCTAATTGTGGTGTTTTGGTGACTGTCGCTTTAAATGCAAATGAGATTGTGCTCTTTACTGTACAGAAGAGGGCGGAGCTACAAATTCCTTTGTGTCAGCATAGCGACAGGTGTAAAACAGCACTAGCTGTGTTGTCAGGTCTGCATGTTGTCGTTGGTCAGTGTGTGCTTCATGCTTCTGTCAGTCTATGTCGCTCCTGTTGCTGCTGATTATGAGCCTCAAATAAATGCACAAAGCAGAAAGTAGTTTGTAAGTGTGTGTGTGTGTGTGTGTGCGGACTCACCTGTCTGTTCATGAAGATGTAGATGATGGGGTTGAAGACGGTGCTGCTCTTGGTCAGGTACATGGGCACGGTGGCGATCACAGGGTCGATGTGCAGCTCTGGGATCAGGATCACACACAGGGCGAAGGAGGCGTACGGCAGCCAGGTCAGGAGGAAGGCCAAGATCATCATCACCACCATACAGGAGACCTGAGCCTCTGCCCGCGCTGCGCTGCCACCCTCACACACCTGCAGACGGCTCACCTGCAGGACGCACACACACACACAGAAAAAGAGAGAGACGCACGCATGCACACACAGACACAAAGACTCACATATGCGCACACAGATACACAAACACACACACGCACAGACACAAACACTCACACACACATATGCAAAAACACAGACAAAAATGCACACACAGAAAGAGAGGAGAGAGAAACACGCACACACAGACACACACGTGCACGCACACACACACACACAAACACAGGCACGCAGAAAAAGAGCCACGCACACACGGACACAAATGCACACACACAAACATGCACACACATACACACACAGACAAAAATCACACACATAAACACACACACACACACACAGGCGTGAAACATGCACAGACAGACACACAGAAAGAAAGAGAGACATATGCACAGACACAAACACACACATATGCACACACAGACAAAAATGCACACACAAATACACACACAGAAAGAGGGGACACAGACACACACGCGTGCACAGAGAGAGACACGCATGCACAGACACAGAAACACACACAGAGACACACACATGCTCACAATGAAAGAGATAGAGACACATGCACACACACACACACACACACACACACACACACACACACACACACACACACACACAGAAAAACACACACAGAGACACACACATGCTCACAATGAAAGAGATAGAGACACATGCACACACACACACAGAAAGAGAGACACATACAGACAAAAATGCACACGCACGCACGCGCACACACACACACACACAGAAAGAGAGACACATACAGACAAAAATGCACACACACGCACGCACGCACGCACGCACACACACACACACACACAGAAAAAGAGGTGAGAGAGACACACGCACAGACACACACACAGAAAGAGAGACACACACACACACAGAAAGAGAGACACATACAGACAAAAATGCACACACACACACACACACACACACACACACAAACACAGGCACGCAGAAAAAGAGCCACGCACACACAGACACAAATGCACACACATACACACACAGACAAAAATCACACACATAAACACACACACACAGAGGCGTGAAACATGCACAGACAGACACACAGAAAGAAAGAGAGACATATGCACAGACACACACACACATATGCACACACAGACAAAAATGCACACACAAATACACACACAGAAAGAGGAGACACAGACACACACACATGCACAGACACAAAAACACACACACAGAGACACACACAGAGACACACACATGCACACAATGAAAGAGATAGAGACACATGCACACACACACACACACACATACGCACACACACACACACACACAGAAAAACACACACAGAAAGAGAGACACATACAGACAAAAATGCACACACACACGCACGCACGCACACACACACACAGAAAAAGAGGTGAGAGAGACACACGCACACACACACACGCACACACACACAAAAGAGAGACACATGCATGCATAGCCAGAGAAACATACACGAATGGACACAAATACACACACAGAAAGAGAGACACATGCACACACAGACGAAAACACACATGCACACAGACAAAAAAATGCACACGCAAACACACACACACACACACACACTCGTTCACAGACACAAACACCCACACACGCAGAAAAAGAGAGCCACGCACACACAGACACAAATACGCACACACAAACATGCCCACACAGACACAAACGCACACACAGACAAAAATCACACACATAAACACACACACACACACACACACACACACACACACACACACACACACATATAGACAGATACACCAAAAGAAAGAGACACATCCACACAGACCCAAAGCAACACACACACACACACACACACACACACACCAACATCCGTCAGTACAAACGCACACCTGTCAATCAGTCATCATTAGCGTATTCAATAGTTGTTAATAGCACCTGCCGCAGGGTCCAGAGCAGGCGAGTGTATGAGTAGACGATGACGGAGAAGGGCAGGGCGAAGCACAGCAGAAAGTAACAGATGATGTAGGAGACGTTGGCCAGATCTCTGCTGTACCAGTCTGGAGCGCAGGACGTCCGGACGCCCTCCAGCTCGAACCGACCCCATCCGAACAGCGGAGGAGTGTTCCAGATGAAGGACCAGAGCCAGGACACCGCCACCCCAAACACAGCGTGCCTCGTCTGGAAGCTGATGGAGCCCACAGGCCTGCAGACCACCATACAGCGCTCCACCGCAATGATGGCCACCGAACACAGAGCGGCGATCCCTGCAGATAGTCGGAAATATGAGCCCTCCTGTATAAATCGACTCCCCTTTGGTGATGTTGGGGGCTGTTTTTGCCCTATTGACTTCCATTATAAGGACATTTATTGATTGCAAAGCCATGACAGCTTAGAGTCATGCATTCCTGAGCAGCATTAACCCTTAAAGTTTCTGGCTTTTATATGGAGTAAAACCTGCAGGACTGAGAGAGATGTACCTCCACAGTGCACATTTCAGACGGGAACACTGCAGAATCAGTGAGGTAGACATGTCAGTTTTGGACTGCTCTAAATCATAAAAACACCATCATATGTTTATGATATTTAGTGAACATGTTAAGTGAACATACTTGTTTGAGAAGCATTGCTATCGTCAGTTATTCAGCTTTGAAATTGTGCGTTCAGTGTCAGAATGTCTGTGTTTGTGTTGATCTCTATAACCAGCCCACTGCCGATTATATTTCAGCACCCCGGGTTGCCAGATTGTGCAAAACAGTGTATTTCAATTCAGTCATGAAGGCCCTCAATAGGGCTGTGCACATCGATGCTCGAGTATTGATATATCTATTCATTCATTCATTTTCTTGTCGGCTTTGTCCCTTGCGGGGTCGCCACAGCGGAATGAACCGCCAACTTATCCAGCACGATTTTACGCAGCGGATGCCCTTCCAGCCGCAACCCATCTCTGGGAACTTCCACACACACATTCACACTCATACACTATGGACAATTTAGCTTACCCAATTCACCTGTACTGCATGTCTTTGGACTGTGGGGGAAACCGGAGCACCCGGAGGAAACCCACGCGAACCCAGGGAGAACATGCAAACTCCACACAGGAACGCCAACTGATCCAGCCCAGCCGAGGTTCGAACCTGCGACCCAGCGACGTTCTTGCTGTGAGGCAACAGCACTACCTACTAAAATGTGTGTCAAAATAAGATTTGTCAGCAAAAATCATCACATTTGCTGAAACACAGAGAAAGCTGTGGCCAAATGAAGACTCAAAATCAGCCCAGAGTGGATAAAAACGACCCAATAGCACATAAGGGTTAAACAAATGAATAAATACTCACCGAAGAAGGCAACAGCAAAGCCCTCCAGCACACAGCCGGCTCTGCCCAGGCTGAAGTAGCCCATGGCGTTGGTCACGACAGTGGGCAGGCCTCCGAACACAGCGCACCCCAGATCCGCCACAGCCAGATTCACCAGCGCAAAGTTGAGCGGCTGCCGGAGCTGTTTATATTTCAGCGTCACCACGATCACGGTCACGTTCAGAATAACACCGCACACCGAGAAAACACCGATGATCACGGCCAGGATAGTGTAACCCATCCTGGGCATGACCTCTGCAATGCTTTCTGATGCAGCCGTGCCCATTTCAGACTCCATTTCTTCATGCATGTGGAGCAAAAGCACATTTATTACAATAATAACTTAAAAATAAAATAAATTGTAATTTAAACTTGCGACTGGAAAGGCAAACGCTGCATAAAACTAGATCTATAACTGCACTGGAACTTCTATGTTAAGGTGTTTTGACACAATCTACATTGTAGAAGCGCTATAAACATAAATATGAGTTGAATTGAATAAAACACATATCAGAGTAATAATAAATAAATAAATCAAAATTAATAAAAAATATCAATAGCAAAAATAATCCGCTGTGTTTCGACCCCTGATAAATAGCTGAAGGAAAATTAGTATAAATATAAAATAAGTATTAATATAATATATAAATTAAGTATAAATTAATTAAATGCAAAATTAAGAATAAATATAATAATGCTAAATGGTGTATTATAGGCAACTGCTGGCTTTTCTCAGAGACCTTTGCATCTGAGGAGAGTTTTAAGCAAAGGCTGCTTTTATGTTGGAATATGACCTGCTGGATTACTGGGAAAATCCTCATAGATCCGGATAGGGAGTGCAATAATTCTTATTAGATTATGGAGATTTATGACGGCACTCATCTTGATTGAGGAACCAAAACATCTTCCTGCTCTTGCGAATGATTGTGATATTATTTTAATATTTCCAGTCTGATCTCATGAGGAAACGTAACTGTTTAGTATGTTTTGTCGGTTTAGTGGCTAATTTGCATGAATGAGTTCAGTCATATGAATTATTTTACTATTTTAAAAGGAGGCATACTTTTCTTACTTTCATTTTTTATCAATTTGTAGGCAAGAAAAAAAAAAAAAACTATTTTCAGAAAAAATAAGTCAAAATTAAGTTAGTTTTGCTCTAAAACAAGCAAAATAATCTTCCAATGGAGTAAGTGAAATAATCTTGTTTTCCCTTTTCATTCATTCATTAATTTTATTTTCCTTCGGCTTAGTCCCTTTATTAATCTGGGGTTGCCACAGCGGAATGAACCAACTATTCCAGCATATGTTTTACAGGGCAGATGCCCTTCCAGCCACAATCGAGCACTGGAAAACACCCATACACTCTCATTCACACACACTACGGCCAGTTTAGTTGATCAATTCCCCTATAGCGCATGTGTTTGTACTGTGGGGGAAACCGGAGCACCCGGAGGAAACCCACGCCAACACGGGGAGAACATGCAAACTCCACACAGAAACACCAACTGACCCAGCCGGGACTTGAACCAGCAACTTTTTGCTTCAACAAATTTTGCTTCTCCCCATTGGCAGATTATTTTGCTTGTTTTAATCAAAAACTCACTTAATTTTGGCATATTATGTCTTAAAACCAGGGCTTAATTTGTGCCGGAACACTCCGGATCCAGCACCTATGAAATCTGATCCACCACCCTTATTTTACCGATCCCCCTCCTCAACTGCCCTCCTCCCCATCCGCTGTTCCAGCCTGATCTCACGAGGAAACGTACGTATTTTACGTTTTGGCTAATTCGTACGAATTCATACGAGTTCAGACGTACGAAAATGTACGATTTTAAAAAGGAGGCGTGGCACCCAACCCCACCCCTAACCCATACCTGCCAATGCTCCTGTTTTTCCCGGGAGTCTCCCGTATTTCAGAGCCATCTCCTGTTTTGTCATTTCTCCCGGTAAACTCCCGGAATGGAATGTCACCCCTTGTCCTGGTCCTCAGCATTTTGGTACAATCTGTAACACCCCCGGATCGGCGAATATTCCGATGGCAGTGGCTATTACCCGGTACGTAGGACAGACCAGGGGCACCCCTTTCAGGTCACTCCGCTCCCCCCCACACTTTTTGGTTTTTCCAGTAAAGTCTCTGAACGGTACTGGATACAGACACATCCTCCCCCCGTCCCATTTTTCGGTATTTCGGTATGCACATCTTTCCCCCCAGCATCCCCCCTACCCGCGTTCTCCCGGATTTTTAGAGACAAATGTTGGCAGGTATGCCCTAACCCCAACCGTCATTGGGTGATGAGCAAATCGTACTAATTTGTACGCATTAGATTGTACGAATTCCTACGAATTAAATCAAAAAGTTATGAATTGCCGTGAGATTGCGTTGGCTGTTCACTTTCACTTTTTTCTGTGACTCCCCAATCCTCTTCATTTTCGTCCACGACGCTCCCGCATCGCTCACCATCCTCGAGTAACATGCCAGATCCGTTACCCCGATCTGTTCCGGGACTTCACAATTCACAAATTAAGCACTGATTCAAACTCAATATTTCAGTGAATTCAAGACTTTTAAAGGGCATCAATTATGCAAAAATGACTTTTATGCGGGGTTTAACCCCAGTTGTGTGTCAGCAGTGTGTGAATATCTCCAGCCTCTAATGGTCAACATGAATTAATTGTATTTGTTATAATCAGACTTGATCAAAACAATCAGAGGGGGAAAGCCCCGCCCACTAGTGCCCATCTCTCTCTCATTAGCATAGGATGTTAGTCTTGTTTATGAATCTGCCACTATGCTGACACATAGGCATTTGTAGCTCCGCCTTCTTCTGAAAAGAGCACAATCTCATTTGAATTTAAAGTGACAGTCACCAAAACGCCACAATTAGGATCAAAGCCTGAAAGGGTCAGTTTCAGAGAGCTAGAGAACATTATCTGTGTGATATTTTGAGCTGAAACTTCAATTGCACACTCTAGAGACATCCGAGACTTGTTTTAGAGCTTGTAAAAAGGGGCAGAATATCAGGCTTAAAACTTTGTTTTGGAAATGTAAGACATTATAAGACGTTTTAAGAGCCCTGTCTATCTCTCATGACCACTTCTAATCCCATCAGTGAAAAAGCATCTTAATAGCAGCTGCAAACAGAGCCGTTGACTAGTGCTGGCTAGCTGATTATTCATTATCATGTCAGACTAATCTTTGACCTATTTAAGCTCCATCCTATCTGTGTCTTTAGGGCACAGCTGACTTCTTTATTGGATAAAAGCATGTGCTAAATTAATATGAGTGACTGCTCCAGGCTGTTTAAGAAGACCTCGCTTTGATGGTTAAATACAACAGTGTAAAGCAAGGGTGCTCAACGCTGTTCCTGGAAATCTACCTTCCTGCAGAGTTCAGCTCCAACCCTGAACCTCCAAACACACCTGCACCATTTAGCATTTAGCACTTGATAATTACAGGCAGGAGTTTTGATATGGATTGCAACTAAAATATGCCGTAAGGTAGATCTCCAGGAGCAAGGTTGGTCACCTATCAAGTAAAGTGACAAATTAAATGTGTATTTTTTATTTATTTAAAATTTCTAATTAATTATTTTTTATTTATGCATGTGTGTATGTTGTATATTTATAATATTCATTTATTTCATAATTATTTTATTTATAACTCTTCTTTTTTAGTTTTAGTAGTTTTGGTTTAGAGTTATTTATAAATATTGGAGTAGTTGCCGATATGGAATAATATTATACATACATTTATAGGTACATTTAAACTTTGAACCTCCATTAAACAAATCCCCTGCGCAAAGGATCACTTAAAGTGCCCCTGTTATGCAAAAATCACCTTTATAAGGGCTTTAAACCCAGTTGTGTCTCAGCAGTGTGTGAATATATCCAATGGTCAACATGAATTAATTGTATTTGTTCTAATCAGACTTGATCAAAACTCTGCAGAAACACTTTGATTGACATTCTCCCTTTGTACGTGTCATCAGAGGAGGAAAGCCCCGCCCACTAGTCTCTCTCCCTCATTAGCATAAACAGCAGCCCTGAGTGAGAAGCAGCCGTCTGTCCATTAGCCATTAGAGTGTTTGAGCTGCTGAAGATAATGTCAGCATAGACTAAGAGGATTATAGATGTGGAGTTTTAGATGAACAGCGACAGGAGCGACATAGACTGACAGAAGCATGAAGCACACACTGACCAACGACAACATGCAGACCTGACCAGCACTGACAACACACACACACTGCTGTTTTACATCTGCCACTATGCTGACACACAGGCATTTGTAGCTCCGCCCTCTTCTGTACAGTAAAGAGGACAATCTCATTTGTATTTAAAGTGACAGTCACCAAAACACCACCATTAGGATCAAAGCCTGAAGGGGACCGTTTCAGAGAGCTAGAGAAGATTATCTGTGTGCTGTTTTGAGCTCAAACTTCAGATACACACTCTAGAGGCATCAGAGATGCATTTTATATCTTGTAAAAAGGGGTATAGCACCCCTTTAATAGTCCTTCCTTTCAGCACTTCAGTTATGAACAACACATTCGTTTGGAATAGATATCCCGATTGGAATGCACCAACCATGCATAAATCCAGCCCTGTTGGCACCTGTAAACCTCCCAGCTGTCTTTAGAGAAGTGCCAGTTTACCCACTGAGTTCAAGGGCACCAACTTTAGGGCCTGCAGTAGTAATTAATTCTGTACAGATTGGTGAAGGTGAGCCAGCATCTCGTACTGCGCTATAAGCTTGTCTTATATGAGTGAACTAACACTGAGAAGGCCATCGGTAGGCAACTTCAGTCCTGGATGTTCACTGTTCTACAAAAGTTCAGCTCCACAACCTATGGCACCTATACCCTCATTCACTATCCCCTACTTTAAAATATAGTTCACTTAAAGGAGACCTATTATTATGCAAAAGTCACATTTATAAATGGCTTTAACCAGCTTCTAATGATAAAAATGAATCAATATAATTTTTCATAATCACTCTTGATAACAGCAGTATATCCCATCTAGACTTTACCTAATTACTCTCAAGTGCAAAGTAGTACATGTACGTTACTAGTGGAATACCAACTACATGAAGCATACTTAATATATACTTCGACAATGTTTAATTATACTTCATAAAATAATGAACTTATGGTACACTTCTTTTATTCATATAGGACACTTTAGTTTTTACTACTGTAAACTGTGGTGTATCGTAGTGTAATATACCCTATAAAAGAAAACTACAGTATTGGGTCATTTGTTTATATAACTATAGTTGTTGTGTTACCATAGCGACTGTAGAATCACCAAGACAGATCTGTTAATGTAGTTGTTGTGTTACCATAGCAACTGTAGAATCACCAAGACAGATCTGTTAATGTAGTTGTTGTGTTACCATAGCAACTGTAGAATCACCACAACAGATCTGTTAATATAGTTGTTGTGTTACCATAGCAACTGTAGAATCACCAAGACAGATCTGTTAATATAGTTGTTGTGCTACCATAGCAACTGTAGAATCACCAAGACAGATCTGTTAATATAGTTGTTGTGTTACCATAGCAACTGTAGAATCACCAAGACAGATCTGTTAATATAGTTGTTGTGTTACCATAGCAACTGTAGAATCACCAAGACAGATCTGTTAATGTAGTTGTTGTGTTACCATAGCAACTGCAGAATCACCACAACAGATCTGTTAATATAGTTGTTGTGTTACCATAGCAACTGCAAAATGACCACAACAGATCTGTTAATATAGTTGTTGTGTTACCATAGCAACTGTAGAATCACCAAGACAGATCTGTTAATATAGTTGTTGTGCTACCATAGCAACTGTAGAATCACCAAGACAGATCTGTTAATATAGTTGTTGTGTTACCATAGCAACTGTAGAATCACCAAGACAGATCTGTTAATATAGTTGTTGTGTTACCATAGCAACTGTAGAATCACCAAGACAGATCTGTTAATGTAGTTGTTGTGTTACCATAGCAACTGCAGAATCACCACAACAGATCTGTTAATATAGTTGTTGTGTTACCATAGCAACTGCAAAATGACCACAACAGATCTGTTAATATAGTTGTTGTGTTACCATAGAAACTGCAAAATGACCACAACAGATCTGTTAATATAGTTGTTGTGTTACCATAGCAACTGTAGAAGCGCCACAACAGATCACTTAATATAGTTGCCATGTTACCATAGCAACTGTAGAAATGTCACAACAGATCAATTGACATAGTTGTTGTGTTACCATAGCAACTGTAGAAACACCACAACTGATCAATTAATATAGTTTCTGTGTTACCATAGCAACTGTAAAACCGCCACACCAGATCAATTAATATGGTTGTTGTGTTACCATAGCAACTGCAGAATGACCACAACTGATCAATTACTTTAGTTGTTGTTACCATAGCAACTATAGAAACGCCACAACAGATCAATTAATATAGTTGATGTGTTACCATAGCAACTGTAGAATCACCACAACAGATCAATTAGTATAGTTGTTGTGTTACCATAGCAACTGTAGAATCACCACAACAGATCAATTAGTATAGTTGTTGTGTTACCATAGCAACTGTAGAATCACCACAACAGATCAATTAGTATAGTTGTTGTGTTACCATAGCAACAGTATAATCACCACAACAGATTAATTCAAGTACTTTACTGTAGTATGGTTCAAAACACTACAGTATTTGTGATAAATTACTGTAGTTACTTTGTTTTTAATGTGGGACTGAACTTTCCTGCATCACACTTTGGCAGGACAGGGCTCTGTGTGTGACTAAGGGTCAAATATTCAGATGTAAATAACGGACGTGTCCAGCATGGGGAGCTCTCTGCAGTGACAGACTGCCTGCCTACTGGCTCCAAGACACATGCAGAAAAAATCTGTCAGGATCTCCAAGCAGTTCATTTTCTGGATTCAAGGCTATTGGAGAAAGAAGTTCCTCCATAGTGTCAACTGTTAATATAACATCCCCCTCACTTATCAAAAAAAAAATGAGGATAGGTGTGTACTTTTATTTGAATTATTTTTCATTTATAATGTTCAAAATTAGGGCGACACGCTGGCTCAGTGGTTAGCACTGTTGCCTCACAGAAAGAAGGTCGCTGGTTCGAGTCCCGGCTGGGTCAGTTGGTGTTTCTGTGTGGAGTTTGCATGTTCTCCCCGTGTTGCCGTGGGTTTCCTCCAGGCGCTCCGGTTTCCCCCACAGTCCAAACACATGCGCTATAGGGGAATTGGGCAGGCTAAATTGTTCGTAGTGTATGAGTGTGTGTGTGAATGAGTGTGTATGGGTGTTTCCCAGTACTGGGTTGCGGCTGGAAGGACATCCGCTATGTAAAACATATACTGGAATAGTTGGCGGTTCATTCCACTGTGGCAACCCCTGATAAATAAGGGACTAAGCCGAAGGAAAATGAATGAATGAATTGTTCAAAATTAGCTTGCATGCTAAAATACTAACGAAATAAAACACAACATTATTATGGAGCCAGATCAGTCTCAAAAATAATACATTTGCAAAAATAAAACTCATAAATGCACAGCACAATTCACATTTACAAAATCCAATTCGTAAATTCATAATACAATTCATAAGTGCGCAAAACCAATTCGTAACTTTAAAATACAATTTACAAATACGCAAATCCAATTCATTTGGGAAATTATTTAAAAATTTTACTTGGGAATTCACAAATTGTTTTGAATTTACGAGTTGGATTTGCGCATTTATGAATGGTGTTTTGAATTTACGAATAGGATTTTGAATTTATAAATTGGATTTGTGTATTTATGAATGGAGTTTTTAATTTACAAATTGGATTTGCGCAATTATGACTTGTATTTTGAATTTACAAATTTGATTTGCATATTTATGAATGGTGTTTTGAATTTCTAAATTGGATTTGTGCATTTATGAATTATGTTTTGAATTTACAAATTCGATTAGCATATTTATAAATGGTGTTTTGAATTTACGAATTGGATTTGCATATTTATAAATGGTGTTTTGAATTTACGAATTGGATTTGCATATTTATGAATGGTGTGTTGAACTTATGAATTGTGTTTTGAATGTACGAATTGTGTTTTGAATTTACGAATTGTGTTTTGAATTTATGAACGGTGTTTTGAATTTATGAATTGGATTTGCGTATTTACAAATTGCATTTTGAATTTATGAATTGTGTTTTGAATTTACGAATTAAATTTTATAAACAAGAATTGTGAATTGTAAATGTATTATTTTTGAGACTGATCTGGTTCCATAATTATTGTTGGTGCGGGGGCACATTCGCACAGATCCTCACCATACAAAATAGGATAGAAAACGATGTTATATAAAGTTTATATAAACTTCTATGTATTAATTTGGACCGCTTGCCAGTTAAATCCGCCCCTGCCAATACAGCTGAACTTGAAAAATAATTATAGCATCCCTCATAGTATAAAGAAAATCACTCTTCGTCTATTTTAAATCATTATTTTGGTGAAGAAACATCACAATCACCTGCGCAGAGAGACTGTAGTGACAAATAAACCACATTAAAGCACAATAATAAACGCTGGCCTGAAAGCTTCTCTTTCCTCTTAATTCTCCCGCACTGTTATTCATGCATTTTTGAAGTTCTCTGATCCAGCCAATGAATAATTCATTCTCACTTTTGGATTTGCTAAACATGCACTTTTTGTGTCTGCAGTCCATATTTGAGCTTTAAACATACAGCATGAGTCCAGAAGCCTCAGGATACTTTAAGTATGTTATACTAATTTAATTATGTAAATAATCATAAGTACATTCAACTTTAAACCTTAAAGTACTGTGTGATGATAGAGTCAGGTTTTTACTTTTAAATAGGACATCTGAATTAATAACATATTGTATTAACAAGACTTGGAAAATTACGACTATGGCCATGACATACAATATTACATATTATGTACTTAATATTATACTACAGTATAAAATGATTATAGGGTATGTTGAAGAATATTACACTTAAAAAAAGCACTGTTTTAACCCAATGTTAGGTCAAATATGGACAACAATGGGTTAATTCTTTTAATTAAATTTAAACAATGCTTTTTATCTCAAAGTTTGGGTTTTTAAAAGCGTTTTTAAGGCCAATATTATTAGCCACCTTCAGAAATATTTTTAAAAGGGTAATATTATTTGTTTTTTTTAAGGCTACAAAACAAATCATTGTTGTCCAATAACTTGCCTAAATAAGCCTTTAAATTGCACTTTAAGTTGAATACTAGTATCTTGCAAAATAAAATTAAATGTTTATTATGTGCACATATATGTTTAGAATGTTCAAATATATTAACTTTAATTGCATATGTAGGTGCATGTACATGTATGGCCATATATGAGCATGCATATAGCATATAAATAGATAATAGGCTAATAATAATAATAATAATAATAATAATAATAATAATAATTGACTGTTTTCACTTTACAATAAAATAAATAAAAAAATAAAATATATATATATATATATATATATATATATATATATATATATATATATATATATATATATATATTTTATATATATATATATATATATATATATATATATATATATATATATATATATATATATATATATATATATATATAAATATATGCAAAACTATTTTGTTACATAAATGTTAAAATTTATATATACAGTAATTTGTAGCATATATATGTAGAGAGGCCATTTGAATGTGGTGAATTGGCCCATGAACATTTCTTGCTTGTTGTTAAACTATTTCCTAACTGTAAGAAGAGGCAATTCAATCATAACTTGACATTAAAAGAGTTCTCATACCATCATCTCTCAATATGCAAACCTTTTTGGATTTACTGAAGCTATAGAAATTAAAAATATTAAACAAGAAATATATTAGAGCCATTGTTATTGTTTGCATCCCTCGAAATAGTTTATAGGGGCGTATCAACCAGGGGGTATGGGGGGGGGGGGGGGGGGGGGGGGGGTACGTCCCCCTCACTTTTAGAGACAATAGGAACAGGCGATTAATAATTATATGAATGTAAACTTTTGGATCTCATACAGCTGTCCCCCCCACTTTTAAAATGTCTGCTACGACCCTATATATATATATATATATATATATATATACAGTATATATTCATTCATTTTCTTGTCGGCTTAGTCCCTCCACTAATCCAGGGTCGCCACAGCGGAATGAACCGCCAACTTATCCAGCACGATTTTACGCAGCAGATGCCCTTCCAGCCGCAACCCATCTCTGGGAACATCCACACACTCATTCACACACATACACTACGGACAATATGGCCTACCCAATTCACCTGTACTGCATGTCTTTGGACTGTGGGGGAAACCGGAGCACCCGGAGGAAACCCACGCGAATGCAGGGAGAACATGCAAACTCCACACAGAATCGCCAACTGACCCAGGCCAGCCAAGGTTCGAACCTGCGACCCAGCGACGTTCTTGCTGTGAGGCGACAGCACTACCTACTGCGCCAATTTTTGCAATATTTTGAAATATACACTCAAAAAATTACGTTTGTTTTTTGTTCAAACTATTTAAAATGATCTAAAACAACACCGTTATTCAGTCCACTTAAATTTATAAAAAATTAATAGGTTAACTTAATTCCCTCATGTTGTCCCAACACATCGATTGTGTGGTACCCAGCATTTTTTTTTTTTACAGTAGCATATGAAATCCAAATATGAACTTATATGACATATATGCACGGTGGCTCAGTGGTTAGCGCTGTGGCCTCACAGCAAGAAGGTCTCTGGTTCGAGTCCGGGCTTCAGTTGGTGTTTCTGTGTGGAGTTTGCATGTTCTCCTCGTGTTGGCGTGGGTTTCCTCCGGGTGCTCCGGTTTCCCACACAGTCCAAACACATGCGCTAAAGGGGAACTGATTAATTAAATTGGCCGTAGTGTATGAGTGTGTATGGGTGTTTCCCAGTACTTGGCTGCAGCAGGAAGAGCATCCGCTGTGTAAAACATAAGTTGGATTAGTTGGCGGTTCATTCCGCTGTGGCGACCCCTGATGAATAAAGGGAATAAGCCGAAGGAAAATGAATGTCATATATGTAATTTGCTCACATTTTCATATATCAGATTACTATATACAGATAATAGGCCTATAATAATAATAAATTAATCGATTTTTTTAATGTTCACGCTAGTTTACATTGATGTGGTCTTGCAGGGAGAAACGCTGCAATGTTGTTTTGAAAGTAAAATGTCTTCTTCTGACTTCTTTATGCAGTAAAGTTCGCTGAACTGCATCATTAGCTCACTAAACACTAATAACCAACAGCTGCTGCTGAGTTTACAGGTGTGCAAATGTGCTTCCGCTCAGTTTGGCGCGTCTCATCCATTTTCCCGCGGTTTTGTTCGGCGTTTCGTCATCGCGTGGCATCATTTGATAGCGGATCCTCCTGAGGACAGAAAAACAGCAGAGGAGAAAGAGAAAGAGGATGAAAGAGAAAACACGACACTCGTCTTTCAGCGCACTTCATCCGAGAAACCGCACACACGCACGCGCACACACACACATCTGTTGTTCATCCGCTGTTCTCTCCGCACGGCAATGCAAGCATGAAGTGTGTTTTCTGTCGGCTGTTTGTCCTCCTCCTGTGGATTATTAATGATTCAGGAATATGTGCATCTCATCAAGGTATCCCCCTGTCAGTGTGAGTACACTTTATTTGGATATTCTCCTCGTTTAATATAGTGCACATATACTGATTTTGTACATCTGTCAGTGTGATACACTTCAGTTATATATTTCCTCATTTATATTAAGTGCTGAGATACTGATTTTATATTAATTATTGATATGAACTATTATCTCGTTCCAACTGCATTTGCTTTAAGAATTATCTTACGAGTTTGCAGTTTGAATGACAATAAATGTTTATAAATTTAGTCTTTTACCACTAAAATTGTTTAACTTTTCTTCTAAGTTTTAATACATTTTAAATCTGACAAATAACTCACCATGTATTATATTATAATGTTATTATATTATATTACAATTATAACATTTATTATATTATATATTATTATACAACTTATTATAGAGCTGATATACTGATTTAGTACATCTGTGAGTACATTTCCTTTATATTTTTCGCCTTTATTATAGTGCTGATATTATAGCCTATTGATATACTGATATTATACTAACTATTGCTGCATGAAAGACATATTTAAAATGTTGTTTTTATTTTCTTTCAACTGTATTTGCTTTAAGAATGGCACCCAAAATTACATTTTAAATGACAGTTTATGAATTTAGTATTTTTTCTAACAGTGTTTTAAGACCATAATAATAATAATAATAATAATAATAATAATTATTATTATTATTATTAATATTACTGTTATTATTATTAATATTTGTCAGATTTAATTTATAGTTATTAATATATTAAACATTTCTAAATCAAAAAAGTAAAAAAAATTAGGAAAATAATAATAATAATTATTATTATTGTTATAATAACATTTTATTTTTTACAATAACATTTTTAATATATTTTAAATGTGACAAATAATAATAACAATAACAATTTATTAGTATTTAATTATTATTATTGTCATTATTATTATTATTGTTATTATTATTATTATTATTATTATTATTGTTATTATTGTTATTATTAATAATATTATTGTCATTATTATAAATATTTGTCAGCTTTAATATTTTTTAATATACTAAACATTTCTAAATCAAAAGAAATAAATAATAATAATAATAATAATAATAATAATTATTATTATTATTGTTAAAATATCTTTTTTTGTTTACAATAACATTTTAAATATGTTTTAAATCTGATAAATAATAATAACAATAATAATTTATTTGTATTTAATTATTATTGTTGTTATTATTATTATTATTATTGTTATTGTTGTTAATATTATTGTTATTGTTATTATTGTTGTTGTTATTTTTATTGTTATTATTGTCATTGTTATTATTATTATTATTATCATTATTATTATCATTATTATTATTATTATCATTATTATTATTATTATTATTATTATTAACATTATTATCATTATTGTTATTGTTGTTGTTATTATTATTATCGTTATTATTATTATCATTGTTATTATTATTATTATTATTATTGTTGTTGTTGTTGTTATTATTCTTATTTTTTTTACTTTTTAAACTTGATTTAGACATTTTAATATATCTGAAATCTGACAAATAGGTTACCATGTAAATTCCTCATTTATTATACAGTAGTGCTGATACGCTGATTTAATATTGAAACTTTTTTTTCTTTTGATTTGAAGCTTTAATATATTTTAACTCTGAAAGCTAGCTTAATTTATAAATTCCTAAATTATTTTAGTGCTGATCTGTCAGTGTTAGTATGCTTCAGTTATATTTTTCTAATTTATTACACTGATTTTATATTGATACACTGATATTATATTAACTGTTGCTGAATGAAAGACATAAATCTTGTATAAGTTTTAGCTTAGTTTCAACTTTATTTGCTTTAAGAATGACACACAAAATTACATTTTTAATTACAATAAATGTTTATGCAGAGATTTAGCACAGTTTTAAGACTGCGTCATGATTTTAGGGTGAAAAAATATTGAAACTTTTCTTTTACTTTTGAAGTTTGGATATAGTTTGAATAACAAATAACCTGCCATATAAATTCATATAAACGAGTGCTGATATAATGATTTTGTACAACTTTTGCTGATTAAAAGACATACTGTATATAAAATGGTATGTTATTATTTTGTTTAAGCTTTACTTGTTTTAGGTATTACACACAAAATTACATTTTAGATATTTTAAATGACAATAAAAGTTTAGGAATTTATTACAGGGTTTTAAGAACACATCCACATTCACACACACTCATTCACACACATACACTACGGACAATTTTAGCGTACCCAATTCCCCTATAGCGCATGTCTTTGGACTGTGGAGGAAACCGAAGCACCCGGAGGAACACCAAATTACATTTTACATTACAATAGATGTTTATGAATTTAGTAGGCTACTGCTTTTTAAGACCGTCATTATTTTTATCGCACCAGTTTTGAAACTTTTATTTAGATTTTTAAAATATATTTTACATCTGAAAAAATAGCGTGCCATATAAATTTCTAATTGATTTTATTGCTGATTTACTGATTTTATATTGATATACTTGTTGTAATTATCAGCGATTTAGCGGTTTCAGATCGATAACGGACTACAAATCCGCCATTATGGATTACAAGGTCCAGTCATGCACCACACACACTCACACCGGTTCCTGATCCTGACTGATTGGATACACACAGCTAGAGGCTTGTCAAAGACTGATTACATGGACTATTTATACAGCGCACACGCACACACACAAACACACACACACGCACACACACACATCAGGGCTGAGTCTTGTTTATCTGTCTAGTTATTATAATGACGTGCTTTCCTTGCCTTGTCCTGCCGTGTTTTTAACCATAGCCTTATTTGTTTGTTTATGTTGCCTGCTGCCTTCCTTTTGACCATCTGCCTGTGTATTCAACTACGACTCTGGATCCTACATACATCCATTTGCCCCTGTGTTGACCATCGCTTGCCTCACTAGTCTTGTTAATAAACCCTGCGTTTGGATCCGCAACTCTGTTGTCAGCGTCTCCATTGTGACAATACATTGTGAAAAAATGATATGTATTATTTTGTTCCAACTTGCTTTTAAATTACAATAAATATTTATGAATTTAGGACTGTGTTTTAAGACTGTGTATCGTTATTTGTGCACTCCAAAATCGGACATTCTGAAGTTTTAATATATTTTAAATCAGACAAAATAGATTATCAAATAAATTCCATGGAATAAAATGTGCAAACTTTGTTTATTTGTGTTTGTTTATTACAGTTTGTCACTTTATTTTCAGCTAAAGTTCATACACTATTATTATAAAGTCTTATTTCAGTGATTTAATAAGGTCGAATGTCCGTTTGTGGAGCTGTCTAAGCATTAATGTTAAATTGTGCACATTTGTTTTCATGCATGATAATTCGTCGAGTTGCATTCCTTTCATACTCCTGTTTACTGCAGTTAATTTTATGTTTCTCATAATTATTTCTTTCTTCATTCTAGTGTGAAACTTTGGGCTTCGGCGTTTGGCGGAGAGATAAAATCCATCGCAGCTAAATATTCAGGCTCTCAGCTGCTGCAAAAGGTAAACTGAGCTGTGCTGAGCTGTGCATTTACAGTAACACCGCTACAACCAAACTGTGCAGAGCAAGGGCGTACAGTACATTTGGGTTGAACATTGAGTGTGTGTGTGTGTGTGTCTGTATACTTCCGTCATCCTTTTAACATTATAAATGCAATTTTTCAAGCAGTTTTTTTATTGTATACATTCTCTAATTATCTATCTACCTTACAGTGTGTCTGACTGCATGTAAAACAACAGAGTTTACATCTGAAAAGGTCATGACAGCAAATGTTTACATGTTGATTTAGCTTATTTTAATCAGTTAATCAGGTTTCAGGTGGTGTATGTCAGATTTAAGGTGCTGTATGTCAGTTTTTGACTCATCTTAATTATAAAAATACCATCATATGTTTGTATATTTTTAAGAAACATGCTAAGTGAACATTCTTGTTTATCTGAGAAACAATGCTGAAGTCAGATATTCTGCTTTTAGAATGTGCGTTCCATGTTGGAATGTCTGTCTTTGCTTTGATCTGTGGGACTCCGCCCACTGCCACTTTAGCCAATTGTACACTCACCGGCCACTTTATTAGGTACACCTTACTAGTACTGGGTTGGACCCCCTTTTGCTTTCAGAACTGCTTTAATCCTTCATGGCATAGATTCAACAAGGTACTTGAAATATTCCTCAGAGACTGATTTTCATGCAGTTGCTGCAGATTTGTAGGCTGCACATCCATGATGCCAATCCCCTGTTCCACCACATCCAAAAGTTGCTCTATTGGATTGAGATCTGGGGACTGTGGAGGCCATTTGAGTACAGTGAAGTCATTGTCATGTTCAAGAAACCAGTCTGAGATGATTGGCGCTTTATGACATGGTGCGTTATCCTGCTGGAAGTAGCCATCAGAAGATGGAGACACTGTGGTCATAAAGGGATGGACATGGTCAGCAACAATACTCAGGTAGGCTGTGGCGTTGACACGATGCTCAATTGGTACTAATGGACCCAAAGTGTGCCAAGAAAATCTCCCCCACACCATTACACCACCACCACCAGCCTGAACCGCTGATACAAGGCAGGATGGGTCCATGCTTTCATGTTGTTGAGGCCAAATTCTGAGCCGACCATCTGAATGTGGCAGCAGAAATGGAGACTCATCAGACCAGGCAACGTTTCTCCAATCTTCTCTTGTCCAGTTTTGGTGAGCCTGTGTGAATTGTAGCCTCAGTTTCCTGTTCTTAGCTGACAGGAGTGGCACCCGGTGTGGTCTTCTGCTGCTGTAGCCCATCCGCCTCAAGGTTGGACGTGTTGTGTGTTCAGAGATGCTCTTCTGCAGACCTCGGTTGTAACGAGTGCTTATTTGAGTTACTGTTGCCTTTCTATCAGCTGGAACCAGTCTGGTCATTCTCCTCTGACCTCTGGCATCAACAAGGCATTTGCGTCTACATAACTGCCATGTGATTGGCTGATTACAAATTTGCGTTAACGAGCAGTTGGACAGGTGTACCTAATAAAATGGCCGGTGAGTGTATTTCAGCACCCCAGGTTGCCAGATGGTGATAAACAGTGTATTTAATTTTACATTCTAATGTGATGTACCAAATGCGCTTAAAATACTTGGGTGCAAACCTAGCTATTAACAACAGATTCAGAACAAATTATGGTGTTGGAAAAAAGCGCATTTCATTTCAGTCATGAAGGCTCTCAATGTATGTGAACGCAGCTGCAAATGTGCCCTCTGGAGGATAGAAGCAGAAGCAGAATCACTGTTATAAAAAAACTTGATGTGGTTTTTAATTTGCAAATAATGCTAATATTACAAATGTAAACATTAGCTGAGTAGTTTGAAGTGTAAGTCACGATCATCAGCCACATTCACTCCTGTTTGTGTCGTCAATCTGGCAACCTGTGTGTGCATACCCTAAAGAAAAACCTCCAATATTTTACATTTTCACCGCAATATCTACTTCAACCAATCTGTCCCGCAATGTACTGTATGTTCAACCATTGTAAATCATACATACTAATGTGATGTACCAAAATGCGCTTAAAAATAGTTGAACGGAAACCTAGCAAATCACGATGGATTCAGAACAAATTTTAAATGGTTACAAAATATATAGATTATACTCCAATTTTTGCGATCAGGGTAGATATCAGAGGGTTGTAATTGCAAGCTTTGAATAGCATGAATGGTGTATCAAAGTTATGCTATCTGACACTGTGAGATATACTCCTTTTAAAGCCATTTCCACTATCAGTATTAGGTTTTTATCTTTTCCTGTGGTGTCTTTTACCAGTAAAGTGAGTGTGTGCAGCTCTCTGTGATCACACACACCAGCACATGTTCACATACACACGCATACACACAATCTACGCAAATTAAACCACCCACGAGCTTCGAGCCCGCATCGGTGTGTTGGTTTGTGCTCGTGATCTTCCTTCTCATCCAGGGCAGTGTGTTATTATGGGAAAAGATGTTTCTGTAATGGGTCAGAGGGCTTTTATGAGCAATTAGTGCGCTTTGCATGCAATATTTAATATAAATTCACCTCTTATTGCTTAATCCTGTGTACCGTATATACAGTTCAGTGATTTATGGCAGTCAACAACCAATTTAATGATCCAAACTGAACAATTTATTGGTGAAGGTGTATTTAAATGTGCATCAGTGTTTCGTCTGTACGCTTACAGGGTAATTCATTCAAGTTTTGAGTCATTTGTGTTGCCAGATCTCAGCAGAAAAAAACAGCAAATAAGAGGAAGTTTATAATAAAGCAAAATAAATATAAATGCTATATATTTATATAGAATCTGAAAGTTTTCACTGGTGTATGGTGTGATAGGACAATATGTTTGGCTGAGATGCAACTATCAGAAAATCAAAAATAAATTGAGAAACTCCCCTTTTTAAAGTTGTCTAAATTAAGTGCACATTACTAATTAAAATAATACTTCTCTGATGATGTCAGTTTGATGATTCAGCCACAATATTCTTAGCCACACCCCTCTTACTGTTAGTTTGCTGTGAAGGAATGATGCGCAAAAAGAAAGCCCCGCCCTCTACTCAATATTCAGTTTCAGTTGGAAGAACATCAACATACTGAATTAAAGCCCCGCCTCCTCAATATTTCGTTTCAGTTGGAAGTACATCAACATACTGCAATAAAGCCCCGCCCCTTACTCAATGTTCAGTTTTAGATGAAGGTACATCAACATACTGAAATAAAGACCCGCCCCATAATCAATATTCAGTTTCAATTAAAAATACTTTACCATACTGCAATAAAGCCTCGCCCCCTACTCATTATTCAGTTTCGTTTGGAAGTACATCAACATACTGCAATAAAGCCTTGCCCCTACTCAATATTCAGTTTCAATTAAAAATACATTAACATACTGCAATAAAGCCCCGCCCCTTAATCAATATTTAGTTTCAATTAAAAATACATTAACATACTGCAATAAAGCCCCACCCCTTAATCAATATTCAGTTTCAAATAAAAATACATTAACATACTGCAATAAAGCCTCGCCCCCACTCAATATTCAGTTTCAGTTGAAGGTACATCAACATACTGAAATAAAGCCCCGCCCCTTAATCAATATTTAGTTTCAATTAAAAATACATTAACATACTGCAATAAAGCCTCGCCCCGTACTCATTATTTAGTTTCGGTTGGAAGTACATCAACATATGGAAATAAAGCCTCGCCCTCTAATCAATATTTAGTTTCAGTTGGAAATACATCAAATACAGAAAATAAAGCCACGCCCCCTACTCATTATTCAGTTTCGGTTGGAAGTATGTCAACATATGAAAATAAAGTCCCGCCCCATAATCAATATTCAGTTTTAGTTTGAAGTACATCAACATACTGAAATAAAGCCCTGCCCCTTAATCAATATTCAGTTTCAATTAAAAATACATTAACATACTGCAATAAAGCCCCGCCCTCTAATCAATATTCAGTCTCAGTTGGAAGTACATCAAATACAGAAAATAAAGCCACGCCCCCAACTCAATATTCAGTTTCAGTTGGAAGAAAATTAGCATACTAAAGCTCCGCCCCTACTCAGTATTCAGTTTCAGTTGGAAGAAAATTAACATCCTAAAGCCCCGCCCCCTACTCCATATTCAGTTTCAGTTGGAAGAACATTACCATACTGAAATGAAGCCCACCCCCTACTCAATATTCACTCTCAGTTGGAAGAACATTAACATACTGAAATAAAGCCCCACCCCCTACTCAATATTCAGTGTCAGTTGGAAGAACATTAACATACTGAAATAAAGCCCCACCCCCTACTCAGTATTCACTCTCAGTTGGAGGTACATTAACATACTGAAATAAAGCCCCGCCCCCTACTCAATAATTAGTGTCAGTTGGAAGAACATTAACATACTGAAATAAAGCCCCACCCCCTACTCAATATTCAGTTTCAGTTGGAGGTACATTAACATACTGAAATAAAGCCCCGCCCCCTACTCAATATTCAGTTTCAGTTGGAGTTACATTAACATACTGAAATAAAGCCCCGCCCCCTACTCAATATTCAGTTTCAGTTGGAAGTACATCAAATACAGAAAATAAAGCCACTCCCCCAACTCAATATTCAGTTTCAGTTGGAAGAAAATTAACATACTAAAGCTCCGCCCCTACTCAGTATTCAGTTTCAGTTGGAAGAAAATTAACATCCTAAAGCCCCGCCCCCTACTCCATATTCAGTTTCAGTTGGAAGAACATTAACATACTGAAATAAAGCCCCACCCCTACTCAATATTCAGTTTCAGTTGGACGTACATTAACATACTGAAATAAAGCCACGCCCCCTACTCAATATTCAGTGTCAGTTAAAGGTACATTAACATACTGAAATAAAGCCCCGCCCCCTACTCAATATTCAGTGTCAGTTAAAGGTACATTAACATACTGAAATAAAGCCCCGCCCTCTACTCAATATTCAGTGTCAGTTGGAGGTACATTAACATACTGAAATAAAGCCCCGCCCCCTACTCAATATTCAGTGTCAGTTGGAAGAACATTAACATACTGAAATAAAGCCCCGCCCCCTACTCAATATTCAGTGTCAGTTGGAGGTACATTAACATACTGAAATAAAGCCCCGCCCCCTACTCAATATTCAGTGTCAGTTGGAAGAACATTAACATACTGAAATAAGAATCTCTGGACTTCCGGTTCACGCAGACTTTACATGTAAATAAAAAAATTAACCCAATGTTTGGTTTTTGGTTTTGGACTGCTGGATTTAAATGCATGGTGTCACTCCTGAAACTTTGTGTGTGTGTGTGTGTGTGTGTGTGTGTGTGTGTGTGTGTGTGTGTGTGTGTGTGTGATGGCATTGCTTTTACTTCAAAAAGACAGTGTGACAGTTAGTGGTGTGTATGTGTGTGTGTGTGTGTGTGCTGCTAAGTAAAGCGGATGGCAGCCCGAGGGGCAGATTATCTGTGTGACGCTTTAAAAAGAAGAAAGCGAACATGCCTGGTGAGTAGACAGAAACGCAGCGAGGAGAAAAACAGAGCGGAGGGCATCAGAAGAGAAGAAAAGAAAGAGACGTATGACAGAAGCCCAGAGGAGGAGATGCGTGCTGAGAAAGAGGAGAGCAGAATGTGGAGTAATGTCAATGAACTGGTGTAAGTGTGTCCCCAGGCCATGTGTGTGTGTGTGTGTGTGTGTGTGTGTGTGGTTCTGGTATTCATCATGTTGTGGGGACCAAATGTCTCAAGTATAGAAATACCAGTAATTTCTGTCATTATGGGGACATTTAAAAGTCATGTAAAAGTGTGCGTTTATGTATGTGCATGTATAGAGCTCATCAGAGCAGGGGTGTCTGTGGATGGATGATAGTAGACCCTCAGGTGGTTTGAGGAGTGATGGAACATTAAGGCCTGGAGCAAACAACCTGAGAAAACTGCCCAGAACCTGATCAGTGCGGGACAGAGCTGTGCTCCAGTGTAGTTTACAGCACACGTTTACTGCGTCCACCATATATCCTGGCAGCACGGCGGCTCAGTGGTTAGCCTGTCTTCTTCCCCATCAACCTCATCGTCATCATCATCTTCATACTCTTCATCCTTATCATCATCATTCTAATCTTAATCCTCGCCCTCATCGTCCTCTTCATCCTCATCTTCACCATCGTTATTCTCATCATCATCTTCATCATTGTCTTCATCAGCCTCTTCATCATCAACAGCATCATCGTACTCTTCATCGTCATCTTAATCTTCACCCTCAACGTCTTCATCATCATTCTCATCACCATCTTCATCCTCACCACCTTCATCATCCTCATCATCTTCTTCATCATCTTCTTCATAATCCTCAACATCATGTTCTTCATCCTCAACTTCATCATCGCTCATCATCATTCTCATTACCATCTTCATCCTCACCATCTTCATCATTCTAGTCATCTTAATCACTCATCTTCATCATCTTCATCCTCACCGTCATCTTCATCATCCTCATACCCATCATTATCCTCATCGTCTTCGTCCTCAACATCATCTTCATCATCTGTTATTTTCATAATCCTTAACATCATGTTCTTCATTGTCATCTTCATCCTCATCTTCATCATCACTCATCATCTTCATCCTCATCTTCATCATTCTAGTCATCTTAATCACTCATCTTCATCCTCAACATCATTTTCATCCTCATCATCTTCATCCTTAATATCATCTTCATCATTGTCTTCATCAGCCTCTTCGTCATCAACATTATCATCATACTCTTCATCATCTTAATCTTCACCCTCATCATCTTCTTCATCATCTTCATCATTCTAGTCATCTTAATCACTCATCTTCATCCTCAGCATCATCTTCATCATCTTTATAATCCTCAACATCATGTTCTTCATCTTCATCCTCATCGCCATCTTCTTCCTCACCATCATCCTAGTCATCTTAATCACCCATCTTCATCATTATCCTCATCCTCATCACCTTCTTCATCTTCATCATCTTCCTCATCTTCAACATCTTCTTCATCATCTTCCTCATCCTCATCATCTTCATCCTCAACATCATCTTCCTCTTCACTCTCAACATCATCGTCTTCATCTTCACCATCATCTTCATCATCCTCATCATCTTCATTATTTTCATCATCATAAACATCCTCATCATCATCACTCATCATCAGTCTCATCACCATCCTCATCCTCCTAGTCATCTTAATCACTCATCTTCATCATCCTCGTCATCCTCACCCTTATCATCATCTTCATCATTTTCATCATCATTAACATCCTCATCTTCATCATCACTCATCACCATCCTCATCCTCCTAGTCATCTTAATCACTCATCTTCTTCATTCTCATCATCCTCACCCTCATCATCATCTTCATCATCCTCACCGTCTTCATCCTCATTCTCATGCTTGTTCCAACTGAGCTTGCCTCATTTTGCTTCATCATCATCATCATCATCATCATCATCATCATCATCATCACACGTTAAACAGCTCAAATGGTCGTTGCATTGGAGAAAGCTCAAGTTTCAAGGTTAAATCAAGGGAAACTGTGTGTGTATGTGTGTGTGTGTGTGTGCATGTGTGTGTGTGTCTCACAGGAAGTGATCAATCTCCTTTCCAGATCAATAAACCTATTCAACTTACA
>LR812526.1:66551938-66656938 GCA_903798195.1 Danio kyathit
TTGTAGTAACTGGTCACATCAAGGGTGTCACGGTGGCGCTGTGAGTAGCTCGATCGCCTCACAGCAAGACGGTTGCTGGTTTGAGCCTCGGCTGGGTCAGTTGGCATTTCTGTGTGGAGTTTGCATGTTCTCCGAGTGTTGGTGTGTGTTTCCTCCGGGTGCTCCGGTTTCCCCCACAGTCCAAACACATGCGCTATAGGGGAACTGATCAACTAAATTGTCAGTAGTGTATGTGTGTGAATGAGTGTGTATGGGTGTTTCCCAGTGATGGGTTGCAGCTGGAAGGGCTTCCGCTGTGTAAAACATATGCTGGATAAGTTGGCGGTTCATTCCGCTGTGGCGTCCCCAGATTAAGAAAGGGACTAAGCCGTAAAAAAATGAATGAAGGCTCTCAGATTAGATTGACTTCATCCTCATATAAGCATCAACACTTCAGACTTCAGACTCCTTCATCTCTGTCCTCACAGGAAGCAAACCAAACATTAGAGCAAACACAATGCAATTTTAAATCATAATAAAATAACGAAAGACATCTATATACGTTTAAGAAGAGCAAATTGTAGTTTCATGCTGACTTTGAGAGAATAATTTGGACTGTAACTCCCCGCTTATTAACCTAACTTGTATTTTCTTTTCTTTGCTCATGTTCTCAAAGCTGTGTTTGCATACTTGCATCATTTACTAAAATAAGTTTCAAGAGTTCACACTTAGATATTGCTTGATAATGATAGTAGGTTGGGCATGCTGTCCCGGGAGGGAACCCTGAGCTCAGAGATAATTGAGCCCAGGGCTCCTGCCTGGTCGATGAGCATGTAAGGGGAGTACGAGATCAGGTAGGTCTCGAGAGCTCCCCCTAGTAAAGGAGGAAGGGGGGAGATGGGGTGGATGTGGGGTTTCTTTGTAAAACGAAGATAAGCGAGTAGTTTTAGCTGGGCTACTTATAGTGAGTTTGGATTAATCTGATTGGTTAAACTAATGATTATAGATAAGAGTACAGCTGCGATCAATCACATCACATGCTCCTCTCGAAATTAGTTTGTGAAACTTCACTTAAAAAAAGATTGAATTAAGGAAATTGAAATTATTTTCAGATTGTTTTCACTCTGTATATATGTGAGCCATTCCAGCGTTATGGACGTGACATTTGCAGTAAAATCTCAAAGCATAAATTGACAGAGAAAGTATATGCTAACATTATATCGAAACATCTGTTTATATTTTCCAAAACAGCTGACCACAGAGTTATAGGAGCAGAAAATCTGTAAACATTTTTTATATTTTAAATGAGGAAAATAAAGATGCGTTATGGATGTGACGAAAAAAGTCTGCGAGTTTACAGTATGCAACATGCTTTGTAGAAATTCTGTGAACTAAACTGCACAACCCAAAAGAAACTAATCAACAGGATAAGAGTCGGCTCACTATAGAACAGACATGATTTGACTTGATTTGACATTTTTACATTTATAAGGAAAAAGCTTCGTTATGGATGTGACGCCTCTCTGTTATGGATGTGACTGTTACGGGATAATAATAATCAGTGATAGGATCCAATTGCAAGTAAAAGAAAGTTTATTAACGCAGTCAAATAAACTATACTGGAATAGAACAGTCACACAGAAAACTGGTATGGGAGGACGGGAAACAGACAGGCAAAACGGGGTCCAGTAGGGCAGTCACTCCTCACAGTCCTGAGAGCGGACAGAAACACATTAACGATAACAACGAACTGACAACGGAACATAGCAGTGTTGCCCAGATATAGAAACGGAAATGAGTCTCAGCTGTCTAGCTAATCAAGCAGCTGAGTACCACAAAACACGTGATCAACCATAACAAAAACACGTGGACGACCAAAACAAAACAAACCCACGTGACCAAACAGACTCTCCGGATAGCGCACAAACCTGCACCCGTGACAGTGACGGACGTGAAATTGCCACTTGTTTGGCTTTTGTAAATGAAAAAGAATTGTTTGAAATCACTGACAGAGACATTTTTGAGTATTTTTAAAGCACTGTAAAATACAAGCCGACACAAAAAACACAGAAATGGTTTCGCTATTTTTGCGAAAACGTAATTTTTTCATGGCAAGGTTGACATTGGCATGGAATTGCTCATGTATCTTGTGAAATAGATTTTTAATTGAGTAATTAGTTTCAGTGCCTTTAGCTCATATTTTCGGTGAATTAACGGGGCTTTAGAACAGTGAGGAGGGCCATAAATAAATCCCATCAGTCACAGCTCATCTTATCTGCACGTCAATCACTAATTTATATTTAAACTTAAACTAGCTGAAGACAAAGTTACTACTCCAGTGTGTTTCCCAAGTGCTGAATAATGGAGAGAGAGAAAAACTTTCTTACACATTTATTTTCTCTTTGTCATGATGACAGCACATAATATTAGACTAGATATTCTTCAACACTCTAGTATTCAGCTTAAAGTGGCATTTAAAGGCTTAACTAGGGTAATTAGGGTAAAGTTAGGGTAATTAGGCAAGTCATTGTATAACAGTGGTTTGTTCTGGAGACAATCCAAAACTAATATTGCTGAAGGGGGCTAATAATATTGACCTTAACATGGCTTTAAAACAATTAAAAACTGCTTTTATTCAGCTGAAATAAAACTAATAAGACTTTCTCTATAAGAAAAAAATATTATAGGAAATACTGTGAAAAATTCCTGAATCTGTTCAACATCATTTGGGAAATATTGGAAAAAGAAGAAAAAAGTCACAGGAGGGCGAATAATTCTGACTTCATTTTACCCAGATTTGAAGTTTCTGCTTTTGCTTATATCTGGACTCTATCTATGAAAGTACTGTCATCTTAAAGATGATTTATTTTATTAAAAAAGTCATATTTAGTATGAACGAGCTCTGACTATAACACTGAAACGGCAGATTATAAAGAGCGATTATGAAGAGCGAACTGCTTTGATTCCCAAAACTGTGCTTTTTTTTACTGTTTATACCCTTTTATCAATGAAATGTCTTCAAAGGCAAATTATTCACATAAATATGATATTTGGAAATTGTATTAGAATTTTTTTTTTTAGTTCGGAGCCACAGAGGACCAGCTTTAAAACATACAGTTGCAGTCAGAATTATTGAACCCCCTATGAATTTTTTTCCCCTTTTTAAATATTTCCCAAATGATGTTTAACAGAGCAAGGAAATGTTCACAGTATGTCTGATAATATTTTTTCTTCTGGAGAAAGTCTTATTTGTTTTATTTCGGCTAGAATAGAAGCAGTTTTTAATTTTTTAAAACCCATTTTAAGGTCAATATTATTAGCCCCTTTAAGATATATGTATTCAATAGTCTACAGAACAAACCATCATTATACAATGAGTTGCCTAATCACCCTAACCTGCCTAGTTACCCTAATTACCCTAGTTAAGCCTTTAAATGTCACTTTAAGCTGAATACTAGTGTCTTGAAGAATATCTAGTCTAATATTATTTACTGTCAAAATGACAAAGAGAAAATAAATCAGTTATTAGAGATGAGTTATTAAAACTATTATGATTAGAAATGTGCTGAAAAAATGTTCTCTCCATTAAACAGAAATTGAGGAAAAAAATGAACAGGGGGGCGAATAAATCAGGGAGTTGAATAATTCTGATTGCAACTGTAGTAGTTCACAATAGTGATGAGAAGTTCGGATCACTTTACCGAGTCTCATTCAGAGATATGAACGGATTTCCGAGTCAGCTCAGTAATAACGTAAACTATCATTTATATAGTGGTGTCGCAATATGCATTGAGCATAATATGAAGCTTTTTATTGGGTCAATATACCATATGTACAGTTGAAGTCAGAATTATTCGCCCTCCTGTATATTTCCCCCAATTTCTGTTTATCAGAGAGCAGATTTCTTCAACACATTTCTAATCATAATAGTTTTAATAACTCATCTCTAATAACTGATTTCTTTTCTCTTTGTCATGATGACAGTAAATAATATTAGACTAGATATTCTTCAAGACACTAGTATTCAGCTTAAAGTGACATTTAAAGGCTTAACTAGGGTAATTAGGGTAAAGTTAGGGTAATTAGGCAAGTCATTGTACAACAGTGGTTTGTTCTGGAGACAATCCAAAACTAATATTGCTGAAGGGGCTAATAATATTGACCTTAACATTTCTTTAAAATGATTAAAACTGCTTTTTTTATTTTAGCTGAAATAAAACTAATAAGACTTTCTCCAGATGAACAAACATTAGAGGAAGTACTGTGATACATTCCTGAATCTGTTCAACATCATTTGGGAAAAAAATAATCACAGGAGGGTGAATAATTCTGACTTCAACTGTACATTCATTATAAATTTAGCTCCTAATAAGACCCTGAGATGTTTTCCCCAAATGTTCTTGTAAATGGACAGCTTATAAAAAAGATAAACACGGCTTCAAAACAGCCTTTACAAAAATATATTTGCCTCTAAAGCTGACAGTAACACACTGCTTTACATCACATCTGCATCAATGACAAACAAGGAGCAGAATTAATTGACAACTGGTGTCATTTTTAGTGTCATTTTTGTTTCCACAGAAGTACAAGGAGTTTGAGCGGTCGGTGAGGGTGGAGGAGATCGACGGCATCAAGCTGGTGAAGAAACTCGCTGCCAAAATGGAGCAGAGGTTTCACAAGAAAGCTGAAGCCATAAAGGTGAGAGGATCGTCTAAGCCGGCTGCAATATATGTGTACACACCATTGGAAATGGGTCATCTTAATGCATTTGCATTATTTGAATAATCTGCACTTTTATTCTTGTAATTATTAGAGGCATTATCTGTTTTTATTTTTTTCTATATATTTAATTCACTTACTGTATTTAATTTGATACTATATATTTAATTTCATTATTATATTTAACTAAAAGATACTTTCTTGTAAGAGGAAATAGATTTGCGTGTTTGTGTGCCTGCTGTGTGTGTGTGTGTGTGTGTGTGTGTGTGTGTGAACAGAAAGCATTAAATGACTGATGACAGGCAGAATCCATTATAAAGGCCATTAATGTTTGCCCTCCAGCGTTTGGTGGAAGCAGCAGAAGAAGCACACCTGAACCACGAGGAGGATCCTGACCTACAGGTGAGACACGACCACAGTTAGCATGGAAACGGCATCATTACGCCACAGCATGAGCCAGCTCTGCCAATGAGAAAGATTGAGCTCAAGAGCATCAAATGAACAGCCAATGAGAAGAAGGGGGCGGGGCATATCAGACCCTAGAGAGCTTTTGATTGGTTAGAAGATTAGATGAGAATGAAACTGTTGATCCATTTAAGCCAAAGTGACAGACTACAAGCTTTATATCAGGGTTATATCTTCCAAACGTGAATTTTGTCACTGTTTTGTACCACACTAGCTCATGGATATCCTTGGAGACTTATATGCTGATACTAACATCTAAAACACATTATTTTAATTTCACTAGACCGTTAAGGATGTGTTAGGAATCAGTATGTACCTTTTGAAAATTCTACCTTTATTTCTGAGAGTGCATATAAAATAGAAGAATCATTTAGATGCTAAATAAACCCCCAATCCGACAAGTCATTTGAATGAAGCATTTGCACTTTAATTGTTTGTCATTTGAGTGTGTGTGAATGCGTTACCAGTGGATCCATTATTGAGTCTCTCTCATGTAAAGGCTGAAGGTTAATCTACCATGAAATGCTGTTTATTTTTTTCTCAGCGAAAGCCTCAGGTGGAGCCAGACTTCACATGTGCAACACTGCTCATTTCACACATATAAACGCACTGAACTTCAGCAAATCAACACTGATACTGTACTGTAGCTCACACCCAGTGCTTTAAATGTGCTGTATGTCAGTTTTAGACTCTTCTAAAGCATAGAATTACCGTAATATTTTTGCAGATGTTTCAGAAACATGCTAAGTGAACATTCTTGTTTATCTAAAAAACAATGCTGAAGTCAGATATTCTGCTTTGAAAATGTGCACTCATAACATTGCATTAATAATGCTGCATTTATTTAATAACACTGCATTATCAACGCTGCATGAATAACACTGAATTTATTTAATAACACTGCATTAATAACACTGCATTTATTTACTAACACTGCATTAATAACACTGCATTAATAACACTGCATTTATTTAACAATAATAAATTAATAACACTGCATTTATTTAATAACACTGCATTTATTTAATAACTGCATTAAGAACTGCAACGCAGTGGCGCAGTAGGTAGTGCTGTTGCCTCACAGCAAGAACGTCGCTGGGTCCCAGGTTCGAACCTCGGCTGGGCTGGGTCAGTTGGCGTTTCTGTGTGGAGTTTGCATGTTCACCCTGCGTTTGCGTGGGTTTCCTCCGGGTGCTCCGGTTTCCCCCACAGTCCAAAGACATGCAGTATAGGTGAATTGGGTAAGCTAAATTGTCCGTAGTGTATGAGTGTGGATGTGTGTGTGGAAGTTCCCAGAGATGGGTTGCGGCTGGAAGGGCATCCGCTGCGTAAAATCGTGCTGGATAAGTTGGCGGTTCATTCCGCTGTGGCGACCCCGCAAGGGAAAAAGCCGACAAGAAAATGAATGAATGAATGAATGCATTAAGAACACTGCATTAATAACATTGCATTTATTTAATAACACTGCATTAAGAACACTGCACTAATAACACTGCATTTATTTAATACCACTGCATTAATAACACTGCATTTATTTAATACCACTGCATTAATAACACTGCATTTATTTAATACCACTGCATTAATAACACTGCATTTATTTAACAATAATAAATTAATAACACTGCATTTATTTAATAACACTGCATTAAAACATTGCATTTATTTAATAACACTGCATTAATAACGCTGCATTTATTTAATAACACTGCATTAAAACATTGCATTTATTTAATAACACTGCATTAATAACATTGCATTTATTTAATAACACTGCATTAAGAACACTGCATTAATAACACTGCATTAATAACACTTAATTTATTTAATAACACTTTATTAATAACACTGCATTAATAACACTGCATTTATTTAATAACACTGCATTAATAACACTTAATTTATTTAATAACACTGTATTAATAACACTGCATTTATTTAATAACACTGCATTAATAACGCTGCATTTATTTAATAACACTGCATTAAAACATTGCATTTATTTAATAACACTGCATTAATAACATTGCATTTATTTAATAACACTGCATTAAGAACACTGCATTAATAACACTGCATTAATAACACTTAATTTATTTAATAACACTTTATTAATAACACTGCATTAATAACACTGCATTTATTTAATAACACTGCATTAATAACACTTAATTTATTTAATAACACTGCATTAATAACACTGCATTTATTTAATAACACTGCATTAATAACACTGCATTTATTTAATAACACTGCATTAATAACACTGCATTTATTTAATAACACTGCATTAATAACACTGCATTTATTTAATAACACTGCATTAATAACACTGCATTAATAACACTGCATTAATAACACTTAATTTATTTAATAACACTTTATTAATAACACTGCATTAATAACACTGCATTTATTTAATAACACTGCATTAATAACACTGCATTAATAACACTTAATTTATTTAATAACACTGTATTAATAACACTGCATTAATAACACTGCATTTATTTAATAACACTGCATTAATAACACTGCATTTATTTAACAATAATACATTAATAACCCTGCATTTATTTAATAACACTGCATTAATCACACTGCTTTTTATTTAATAATAATGCATTAATCTAAAGTGTTACCAAATACTTTACTTTGTTTTGGATTTTTTCCCTACTCAATCCTTCATTTTTGTTATAAAACTTGGCCATTTATAAACGTTTTTTTGTGAAAAGCTGAACATATGAAGCTCCTTTGTTAGTTATCAACCTCACGTCGGTTCAGGTATGAAGAGGCCAGATTAGAACAAATACAATTAATTCATGTTTATCATTAGAGGCTGAAGATATTCACACACTGCTGACAAACAACTGTGTTTAAACCACTTACAAAAGTGATTTTTGCATAATGGGTTTCCTTAAGCCATGGGTTAGGGCCTTCCCCCCCCCCCCCCCCCCCCTCCGACCCCAGGTCAACGGGAGGTAGCATTTTTGTCTTGAAAAGTTTGTAACTAATAGTGTTTTGCAAAAAGCACAAACTCCCCAAACCATCTCATAATAACAAAGTGTGATATACATTCATTCATTCATTCATTTTCGGCCACAGCGGAATGAACCGCCAACCTATCCAGTGTATGTTTTCAGCTTAAAGTGACATTTAAAGGCTTCACTAGGGTAATTAGGGTAAAATTAGGGTAACTAGGCAAGTCATTGTATAACAGTGGTTTGTTCTGGAGACAATCCAAAACTAATATTGCTGAAGGGGCTAATAATATTGAGCTTAAAATGGCTTTAAAACAATTAAAAACTGCTTTTATTCTAGCCTAAATAAAACAAATAAAACTTTCTCCAGAAGAAAAAATATTATAGGAAATACTGTGAAAAATTCCTGAGTCTGTTCAACATCATTTGGGAAATATTTAAAAGAGGAATTCACATGAGGGCCAATAATTCTTACTTCTACTGTGTGTATATATTTATTTACGGCTTTATTAACAATGAATATATGAACCCAGAATGTGAAACGTCGCTGCTCTGACTCGGCCTGTAGTGATGATATAAAGTCAAACATTAGAGGCAAGAAATAAATAAATAAATGAAGACTGAAGGTCCTCCGAGACGCTCTCCTGGTTTTGGCTGTTTGTTGAGTTTCTGGCTGGCAGCGGCGTCTTCTTATCTGCTCGTAGCAGAGAGCGCTTCCTCGGCTTCATAATCTGTTCCAGAGCGCTCGCTGTCTGATGCTCCGCTCCACCAATCCTCATGGAAATAACCATGCAGGAAAATGACAGAGAGCAGAGAGCTGATTATACGCATGTGATTGCGCGGAGTCAAACGCATGGGCTCTATGTGTTACCCAGCAACACTACAGAGAGGCTCAGCGGTGACCTGCAGTCTCCTACATTTACTGTTTTTATTTCTCTCTTCTTTGATTTCTCAATTCCTGAATCTAACATTGATTTCTTGCATTCACAGTGACTTGACAAACAATTGACAAGAAGTACCACAACAACTGAAGAGTTTTATTTGCAAACTTTTTAGCCATTTTGGTAAAACGAATGAATAATTTGAGATTATTAACCTTTTTAACTGTAAATATCATCAAAAATGCATGTAAAACATGAATCACGAAATAGGGTACCTGTTAATTAACAGATATTATTTACAATGTAATTTGCCCAACTTCACACTAAGCATCAATGGCAGAACAGATAGACACTTAGCGTTATAGTGTATGATGCAAACAACACAGGTGTAATGAGAAGTGGGACGCTGACAACAGAGGGCTGGATCCAAATGCAGGGTTTATAAGCGGGATGGTCAGACAAGCAACGGTCAATACAGGGGCAAACACATGTATACAGGGAATCCAGAGACGTGATCAAAACACAGGCGAATAGTCAGTACAGGCAGGCAGCAAGCAACGTAAACAAACAAAACAACAAAGCAAAGGTAAGAGAAAAGGCAAGGCAAGGAACATGCACCGTAATGTTTACAAACAGTATAACAAGACTCAGCCACTAGGTGTGTGTGTCTGTGCTTGCTTTTAAAGTCCATGTCATCAGTTCTGAACAGCTTCAGCTGTGTGTGTAGCAATCATCCAGGATAAGGAACCGGTGTGTGTGTACAGTGCATGCATGGACCTTGTAGTCCATATAATAGTGGATTTGTAGTTCTTTAGCAATCTGTGTTTTAACCAGCGATCTGCAAGGATTAGATCGCTGGTGATTGTGACAACAGGCTCATCCTGAAGACATAGCCCTATATACATTTCTGGAGATCGCAAATTATGTAGCCAGAGGTATGTATGGCTGCATTTTGTTTTTAAAACGAATGCTACGCGGCAGTCTGATGCCGTTCCTTTTCACGTATACTAGCTGACCGCTTACCTCCATATGGACGGCTTTCCCGATGTTACCAGCTTGCCTAGTGGCTCGTCATGTAGGTCGGTATTTTTAAAGAGGCAGTTTATAGTTCTTTATAATCAATCATAACAATTCTATATAATAATATATTTATAAAACACAGCAAACCTTACACTGTATAATGACATTTATAATTGTGTTATTAATACTACTATAACGCGTTATAGCACTGTTTATAAAGAGGCAGTTTATAATTATTTATAATCAATCATAATAATAAAGACACAACAAACCTAAAAGGGCACCTATGGTAAAACATCTACTTCTCAAGCTGTTTGGACAGACATATGTGTAGGTGTAGTGTATAGACCGTCATATCGGGGTGATATAAACACACTCAGTCCTTTTTTTTCAATTTAACAACATAAAAACGGTGGACCAATTGGAGCGGTTTTGAGATCGACCGCAATTTGACGTAGGAGTGCGGTCCCCCCGCCCACCAATATTGATTGACAGGTGCGCATTACCATATCCTCAGTATGTTGTTTCACGTCCGCCATTTTCAGCATGTGAGTCAAAGCGACTTCACCAAAGAAACACCCGTGCTCTATTTTTAGATGTAAGGCTCACTGGGCTCAACATTCACCACGTTATCGCTCTCCTCTGCGCCAGTGTTTGCATACATGTGTACTTTTCATTGCGTCTTCCTTAAACTTCAGTGGTTTGCATTTCCCGCGGTCACAGAAGCTCCCTGTCATCTTAACTAGGTGCAGCTGGAAAGTGCGAGCGCGTTGCCTCACGTGTGCGTCCCTCCATTGGAAATAACGAACTAACAATGCGCAGCGCCATGCATTTCGCGGTGTCACGGATGAAAGTGAGGACCGGGAGGGTGTCGCAGATGATAGTGAGAACCGGGGGGTTCGCTCACTATTCTGCCACCTAGGTCGCCTCTATGGACGCGCTGGCCCTGCTCAGGACACTTCATATTTCTGCCGCGCCACAGAGCGTTATCTGAATAGTTTCATTTTAAATAACATGCGAATGTGTGCGTCTGGTGCCGCAAGTGTGCGATACTTTCAACTGTCATGTGCGCGCTGCGTCGCCGTGCATCCGGTGTGTGATGCCCTTCAGTCAAAGTTAATTCAGTGTGCTTGGTTATTAGTCTCGGTGTAGGCTACAAGCTCAGAGCTTTAAACTAACACACAGTTGGCTGTAAAACTACACAAAGTCACAAATGATTCTGTAGTCTCTGCTTGGTCTGTGTCCGAGTCGTACATGTACAGCTGAATGCTGGTCCTCTCACTCATGTTGCTTCTCTCTGTCTGCCTGTCTGTAGCCATACACAAAGCGGGGGAGCTCTTGGCTCCGCCCCCTTGTTAAGTTGGGCGGGAAGTCGAAACTAATTTTCATGTGAAGCAACACGCCCCTAAAACAGCGAGCTGTGTACACGCCCCCAAAATGGAACTTTTTAACACATCATAATAAACAAATCTGAATTGTGTTTTGAACTGAACCTAAACTGGCACACTCAGAAGAGCCATAATATTAATATTACATCTTAAAAAAGGGGTAAAATAGGTGCCCTTTAAAGTGTTATAATGACATTTATATGTTATAAAGCATTATAAAACTGTTTATAAAGAGGCAGTTTATAATTTTTAATTATCAATCATAACAATACAGACACAAGAACCCTTATACTGCTTTATAATGACATTTATAGTCATGTTATTAATACTATAATAGAGCATTATAACACTATTTATAAAGAGGAGGTTTAAAATCAATCATAAAAATTCCATAAATGCATTTATAAAGATACAACAAACCTTATACTGTATTTATAATTTATAAATATTATTATTATTATAATTATTATGGACGACGCAGTGGCGCAGTAGGTAGTGCTGTCGCCTCACAGCAAGAAGGTCGCTGGTTCAAGCCTCGGCTCCCTGCGTTCGCGTGGGTTTCCTCTGGGTGCTCCGGTTTCCCCCACAGTCCAAACACATGCAGTACAGGTGAATTGGGTAGGCTAAATTGTCCGTAGTGTATGAGTGTGTATGGATGTTTCCCAGAGATGGGTTGCGGCTGGAATGGCATCTGCTGCGTAAAATATATGCTGGATAAGTTGGCGGATCATTCTGCTGTGGTGACCCCAGATTAATAAAGAGACTAAGCCGAAAAAAGAAAATAATGAATGAATAATTCTGATTATAATTTATAATCGTGTTATTAATACTATTATAAAGCGTTATAACTGTTTGTAAAGAGGCAAAGTTAATTTGATTCAACTAATTTTGATTTTAAGGCAGCAATATTTTGTTTTTACAGTTGTAGATGGGCAAACGACACTCTGAAAACGTCAGATAAATGCATAAATATTCTCCCCCTCGTGCATTAATATTTATGCTAGAGAAGTTTGTGAGTCAAGCGTTCCTCCTGCTGGGGATTTTCTCTCCTCCTGGCAGGGCAGGACTTAATTCTGTTCCTCCATCCTGCACAATTACAGAAAGGAGATTTCCATGGGCGTAGTGAATGTCATATGGCAGCAGAGATGATGTGCAGCTTATGTGCTGAGTTTCCTCTGCTGCGTTTAATCTGCATTACTTCTGCTGGCAGGTGGAGAACGGAGACTGAGGAAGACTATTCATGAACATCTCTCTACATATTTGTTACTCTTATAATAAAAATGACCTTTAAAAAGATTTTACGGTAGCAAGTTTATAACAGTGTTATTTATATAAATGCTACTACAAATACTTTTTGCTGAGATTAATCGTTGACCTTGAGACTAAAAATGTGCGCTGGCAAAGTAAACATCGTAAATGATCAGTGATTTGTTGGTTAAATATGTTTAGCTCCTTTACATAATGTTGGCATTTTAGTTTATATATATATATATATTCATTATATTTATTAGGATTTATTTAGCAATGTCTATTTTAGGGCTTCTTAGTTGCTTGGTTCATTGTATAATTGTTGCGTTGTTTTTAGGGTGGCGATTTCAGCATCTCTTCAGGGACAGTGGATGATAAATAACCTTTTTGGCTAGTTCTGGTGTATTTGCAGCAATGCTCTTTAATGTACAAAGTCCCTGCCACGTACATAAATAAATAAAATGTAGTTTTTTTGCAAACTTTAAACAAACTACACGAGCACACGCTGTAAATATATATCTGTAAATGAGCAGATTTCTGTATTTTTTGAGTCATGTTTCTATTTTTCCCCATTTATTTATGATTTTGAATTGGATTATGGGATCTTGATTTTGCTTCCATCAATGTTTAACCTCGAAAAGTTGTAAAAAGTGACTTTTATTGACATTTTTAATAATCTGCAGTGCTATATTGGCTGTGTTGGGGTTGTATATTACACTACAGAAACCTTGTAATAAACGTCAGCACATTTTCTGTTATTTCACAGGCTTATTTCTCTTGATATTATTTCTTATACATTATATTATTCTAAACGACTAAAATGTCAATAAGAGTCACTTTGTTAAACTGTAGAGTTGAATTACCAACATCAGAAGTGGAGAAAGCAGAGATCAACATCCCATAATGCAAATAAACACAAAATACATAAAACTGTTCATTAACAGATATTTTTGCAGTGCAAGTTATTATGATGGAAAGCTGTTTATCGAGAAACCAAACAAGGCACAGGTGAGCATCATAATACCCAAGATCACAGATTTACAGGAGGCAAATCACATAATGACATGTGGCCTAGTAATGCAGAAATGACAAACCGAGAATACAGTTGAAGGTCTTAAATGTGTCAAGAGAGAATCTGGTGTCCACGTGCCATCAGAAATAACGCAGATTAAACACAGCGGAGGAAATTCAGCACATAAGCAGCTCTTTGCCTCACATCTCTGCTGCTGTGTGACATTTACGACACCCGTGAAATCTCATTCCTGTAATTGTGCAGGATGGAGGATGTGTTTGACGCATGATAAATTCATCTTTTAAATTCACCTATAAATGCCTTACAGTGATAGTTTTGTCGTGTGTACTCAGCTGAAACTGAATTTCGTTTGGTGGAAAAAGAGATTTGAGGAAGCTAGTAGTCAACTTTCAGTTCCAAACTGGACATGAAGTTTGCACAAACAAACATCCACAAAGTCACCATAAAACCAAAACGAACAATGATTATGTTGTATGGGATGTTGCAGTGATTTACATTTATGTGTCTTGTAATTAATTAATTTTCCTTCGGTTTAGTCACTTGTTTATCAGGGGTCGCCACAGTGGAATGAACCGTCAACTATTCCAGCATATGTTTTACACACCGCTACCCAGTACTTGGAAACACCCATACACACTCATTCACACACACATACTCATACACTACGGCCAATTTACTTAATCAATTCCCCTATAGCGCATGTGTTTGGACTGTGGGGGAAACCGGAGCACCCGGAGGAAACCCACACCAACACGGGGAGAACATGCAAACTCCACACAGAAACACCAACTGATCCAGCCGGGACTTGAACCAGCGATCTTCTTGCTGTGAGGCCACAGTGCTAAACACTGAACCTCAGTGCCACCTGTGTCTTGGTCATCTTCAACATCTCTTCTATGAATGGTGATTACTGGGGTAAGGGGCAGGTTCAACCTGTCAATCACATGAGATCCACCAATAGCAAACTGCGACCATCTTATCAATTCCCAATGGAGAAAGAATAGCCCCTCCCCCACACTTAAGCAATGTTTATGTATATATGTTAAGTACACTTAATGTAGTAAGTATACTAAAATATACCACACACTCTAAAAAAACACTGGGTTGTTTTAAACCGATGTTGGGTCAAATATAGACATTCATTCATTAATTTTCCTTCGGCTTAGTCCCTTTATTCATCAGGGGCCACCACAGCGGAATGAACCACCAACTATTCCATCATGTTTTACACAGCGGATGCCCTTCCAGATGCAACCCAGTACTGGGAAACACCCATACACAATCATTCACACACACTCATACACTATGATCAATTTAGTTGATCAATTCCCCTATAGCGCATGTGTTTGGACTGTGGGGGAAACCGGAGCACCCAGAGGAAACCCATGCCAACACGGGGAGAACATGCAAACTCCACACAGAAACATATAATAACAGCACAGTGGAATAAACGTCTTTTTTTGTAAGGGATACTTAAAACACTGACAGCATTAGAAAGATTTCCTCTCATCATATATATAAACACAGTACAGTTCAGGGTTATGGTGAATTCTGGACATCAGGGCCACATAAATGTCTATTCTCAGAGCTTTCACCTGTTTAAAGTGAGGATTCTGCTGAATGGTACGTCTCAGACTGCTGACTCATTTTCCTGAGGCTGTCAGCATATTCTTCTCTGCGGCACAGTCACTTTACAAACATCACACTCTTTATTCCAACCCAGACTCATTGGAGATATGTGCCTTAGCCTACACTTTTGCAAAACATAAAAAGTGTTGCTCCGGGTACAGATGACAAATCCACTAGAGGGCGCTGTCTACATTTTTAGCCAACCTGAAATATGTTGCTTAGGGTACGTTTTGTTGTACGTTTCAGATGACAGATCCACTAGAGGACGCTGCCTACGTTTTTGTGAACCTGAAATTTATTACTTAGGATATTTTTTTGTACGTTTCAGATGGCAAGTCCACTAGAGGGCGCTGTTTACATTTTTGTGAATCTGAAATACGTTACTTGGGATATGTTTCATTGTACGTTTCAGATGACAAATCCACTAGAGGGCGCTGTCTACTTTTTGTGAATCTGAAATTTATTACTAAGGATGTTTTTTTTGTACATTTCAGATGGCAAAACCACTAGAGGGCGCTGTCTACATTTTTAGCGAATCTGAAATACCTTACTTAGGATACATTTTTTTGTACATTTCAAATGACAAATCCACTAGAGGGCGCTGTTTACATTTTTGTAAATCTGAAATACATTACTTAGGATATGCTTTTTTGTATGTTTCAGATGACAAATCCACTAGAGGGCGCTGTCTACATTTTTAGCGAATCTGAAAGACGTTACTTGAAGTGTGTTTCTTTGTACTTTACACATGACAAATCCACTAGAGAGAGCTGTCTACATTTTTAGCGAATCTTAAATACTTTACTTATGGTAGGTTTTTGGGCGGTGGTTCGTAGGTTGCTAGGCGACCATCAATCGTTTTCTCATGCTGCGTTCACACCAGACGCGGAAGAAGCGTCAATTGCGAGTGATTTACATGTTAAGTCAATGCAAACGCGCGAATAGGCATCCTGCGGCGCGATACGCGCGAATGGCGCGGCGCGAATGACGCGAATTGCGCGAATGGCGCGGCGCGAATGGCGCGATACGCGCGAATTGAGCGTTTGACGCGCTTAACGCGAAAATCGCTCGAGTTCAAATATCTGAACTTCTGCGGACATTCGCGCCGCATTAACCAATCAGGAGCTTGCTCTTGTGGGAGCATGATTGTGACGTAGCCCCTGTTGTTGGTGTCCGGGGGAAATCCTCCAGCCGAGACCGACAACAGTTCATCAAACTGGGCTTGGCTCAGTCAGAAGCACCGCTGGAAGCCCCAGTCATCCAGGTTAAGTTTCTGGAGGAGTTTATGAGCTCACAGCGCTGGGTGCACCTCTGAAAGTATCTAGTGGACTCAGACACTGCTCCAAACGTATCGACGCTGTTTTTCAGCCTTCATAAAGCACATAAACACAGTTATTTTATCAATGAAATCCATGTTAGCCATTTAGCAACGAAGCTACAGTCACCGGGCAGACAGAAGCCCTGCCCATGACGCAAATCCGCATCTGTTCTGAAGTGAATTTGACACGCGAATGAAGCGGAGTTTGACGCGCGAATGAAGCGGAGTCTGACGCGCGAATGAAGCGAGTAAACTCAAATGTTCACGCGTCTATTTACTCGCGAATAGCGCGATTTTGCCGCGCGTTCCGCGTCTGGTGTGAACGCAGCATCAGAGGATGACAAGCTGACAAAACATTGCTGTCACTCTGATACAAATTTTAGTTATGAGGAAAATTACAAAGCACTGCAGTGTTTGGGTGTTCTGTGTTTGTCTGAGATAATTAGTCGACTGAAATGTGTATATTCCATACACGCTGAAACTGATTGGTCAGTTCTTGTCACGTGACTCTGGGTGCGCTCGCAGCATTCATTCAACTGAGTGCGTCTGGAAGGCGCGAGCGTGTCACGCCGCTTATGTGCGCAAGCCCCGCACCTCCATTAAAAAATAACGAACTTGAAAGAACTCTAGAAAAGACACGACATGTGAACGGCCCCTTAAAGGCTGCTGTCATTTGCAATCTCCAGCTGTTGATCTACTTGCACAGACATGCTGGGTTCACCTGATTTGTTGACAAATGGGTTGCGGGTCCATTTCTTCGTGGTTCTTGGGCCTTTTCCCCTTCAAAAAGAAACTTTCCAAAGGCGTCTGTTTCTTACTCGTTTTGCTGCTTGAAAAAAATGTCATTGTACGTTTCAGATGACAAACCCAATAGAGGGCGCTGTCTACATTTTTGTGAATCTGAAATGCGCTATTTGGGATACGTTTTGTTGCACTTTTCTGATGACAAATCCACTAGAGGGCGCTGTCTACACTTTGCAAATCTAGTAAACACATTAACTAAAGGATTATTATTTTTAAAAAAATACCCAATATTTCTATTCATGTATCTAAAGATGAACAAAATTGTTTACATTTGAAAACCATTCATGCTTTCATATACTTTAGCATCTGTGCATCATAATATACACAAACAGTTTATTGTTAGATTGTGTAGGGATGATAGAGCAGCACTGAAAGAGTACAGTGAGCAGATGACAGCACCGCTGTAAATATAATACTCCTGAATGATTTATTAATAGCTCCTCCAGTACACTGCAGTGCTAAAAATATGAACAGGGACAGTGGAGAAGGGCAAAAGGGTTGTGTGTGTGTATATGTGTGTGTGTGTGTGTGTGTGTGCGCCAGATCAACTGTACCTTTGTGTTCATTAATGTGTAAACGCACCTGAATCAGCAGTATTTATCATGCATTTAACTGTTATTTTCAGTGCATGTGGGTGTTGGTGTGTGCATTTGGGGTAGTGTATAAAGTATTTTCTCTGTAAAGCACTGCACGTGTTCTCTGGTGTTCAGATAGCGCTGGCGTTTCTCAAATTTCGCTGCTCTTCGGTCTGTGTAACCTGAGAGAGCACATTCTGTCCCCTTATTCCCCAAATGTTTGTCACTTCTCCTCCAGCCCTTATCTGTAATGATAGAGAGCTTTCTGGGAGGATTTCAGGAGAGTTATTCTCATGTCTACTGTACCTTTACCAAAATTTACCATGGTTTTACTATCACACAGTGACCATGCATTAACCATGGTAACTACAATAAAACCATGGTTAATTTTTATAAGAATAGCTCACAGTATTGCAAAATGCCAATTATAGACTACTGTACTGTACTGGCAGTGGTTAGCACTGTCACCTTAAAGCAAGAAAGTCACTGGTTCGAGTCCTGGCTGGGTCAGTTGGTTTTTCTGTGTGGAGTTTGCATGTTCTTCCCGTGTTGGCGTGGGTTTCCTCTGGGTGCTCCGGTTTCCCCCACAGTCCAAACACATGCGCTATAGGGGAACTGATGAACTACATTGGCCGTAGTGTGTGAATGAGTGTGTATGGGTGTTTCCTAGAACTGGGTTGGAGCTGCTTAAAACATATGTTGGAATAGTTGGCGGTTCATTCCGCAGTGGCGACCTCTGAAATAGAGACTATTTTTAAGGTGTTTATTGTTACATAAATAATAAATAATGATACCAAGCACAACTTTGGATTTTAATAATGCATTAGTAAACTCTCATTATAGTGTTGTTCATCCATTTTTGACTCAAGGTTGGGTTACAACAACCCAGCATTCTACATAAACAACCCATAACAACCCAGCATGTATCTTAATCAGACTTTAAAATACTTGTTTGTGAGCTCCATCCCATAATGTCTGCTGAAATGCATGAACTTTAAAAATATTCAATAAAAGTAAAAGCTGGGTTGATGTAAACCAATGTTGGGTCAAAAATGGACAACCCCAACATTGGATTTATCTTTTCAAATAAAAGGATGGGTTTGTCCATATTTGACCCAACATTGATTTAACCTTTTCAGTTAGATTTAAACTGCACTTTTTAACCCAATGATTGGGTTTTACCCATATGTGACCCAACATTGGTTTAATCTTTTAAAATTAAATTTTCATTGCCCTTTTTAACCCAAAAGATGAGTTTGTCTATATTTGACCCAAAATCTGTTTTCTCTTTTCACTTAAATTTAAATAGCACTTTTTAACCCAATAATTGGGTTTTACCATATTTGACCCAACATTGGTTTAATCTTTTCAATTAAATTTACATTGCACTTTTTTAACCCAACATATGGGTTTGTCCATGTTTGACCTAAAATCAGTTTACTCTTTTCAATTAAATTTAAATAGCACTTTTAAAACCCAATGATTGGGTTTGTCAATACTTGACCCAACATGAGTTTACTCTTTTCACTTAAATTGCACTTTTCTACCCAACAGTTGGGTTTGTTTATATTTGACCCAACACTCGGTTAAAACAACCCAGAATTTTTAAAGTGCATGCAGGGAGCATGTGCTGATGGTAAATGAAGTCCCTGGAGTGATTTCCAAAAGTGTCTGGGCTGTTTTTGGCTGGGTCAGATACAGACAGGATTCATCATGTGCATCTGCTCAGACCACAGCTGGATCTCGTTTCTCTGGCTCATCCACAGGATCTCCTCAATGCTGTATAGTATACGCTATAAATAATACATTAATAATAATACGTTTGCTGGCATGGTGGCTCAGTCGTTATCACTGTGACCTCACAGCAAGAAGGTCGCTGGTTCGAGTCCCAGCTGGGTCAGTTGGCGTTTCTTTGTGGAGTTTGCATGTTCTCCCCCTGTTGGCGTGGGTTTCCTCCGGGTGCTCCAGTTTCCAGTAAATTGGTCATAGTGTATGAGTGTGTGTGTGAATGAGTGAGTATGGGTGTTTTCCAGTACTGGGTTGAAGCTGGAAGGACATCCGCTGCATAAAACATATGCTGGAATAGTTGGCGGTTCGTTCTGCTGTGGCCACCCCTGATGAATAAAGGGACTAAGCCGAAGGAAAATGTTGATGTACTTCCAACTGAAACTGAATATTGAGTAAAGGGCGGGGTTTATTTCAGTATGTTGATGTGCTTCCAAATGAAACTGAATATTGAGTAGGGGGAGGGGTTTATTTCAGCATGCTGATGTACTTCCAACTGAAACTGAATATTGAGTAGGGGGTGGGGTTTATTTCGGTGTGCTGATGTGCTTCCAATTGAAACTGAATATTGAGTAGGGGCGGGGTTTATTTCAGCATGCTGGTGTACTTCCAACTGAAACTGAATATTGAGTAGGGGGTGGGGTTTATTTCAATATACTGATGTGCTTCCAAATGAAACTGAATATTGAGTAGTGGGTGGGTTTCAGTATGTTGATGTACTTCCAACTGAAACTGAATATTGAGTAGGGGGTGGGGTTATTTCAGTATGCTGATGTACTTCCAACTGAAACTGAATATTGAGTAGGGGCGGGGCTTTATTTCAGTATGTTGATGGACTTCTAACTGAAACTGAATATTGAGTAGGGGCGGGGCTTTATTTCAGTATGTTGATGGACTTCTAACTGAAACTGAATATTAAGTAGGGGGTGGGGTTTTTTTTCAGTATGTTTATGGACTTCCAACTTCAACTGAATATTGAGTAGGGGGCGGGGTTTTCGGGGTCCCTGATGTCTCTAGAGTGTGTAGTGAAGTTTGAGCTCAATATATATCACATAGAATGGATAATGTTCTCCAACTCTCTAAAACTGACCCATTTAGTCTTTGAATCTAAAGGGCGTCACACACCGGATGCGCACACACGGCGCGCACATGACAGTTGAAAGTATCGCACACCAGACACGCACATTCGCAGGCTATTTAACAGGCTATTTCGCAGGCAGAAACAGTGTCCTGAGTCGTGGCTGGGCGCTGCGGACAGCCGCGGACAGCTGCCGACTTGCGGCGCCGGTGTGTGTACCCTGATAGAAACCTATGTTTAGAATTCTGGCACTAGTGGGCGGGGCTTTCCTCCTTTGATGACACATACAAAAAGAGAATGTCAATCAAAGTGTTTCTGCAGACTGTTTTGATCAAGTCTGATTATAAAAATTACAGTTAATAAATTTTTATTATTAGAAGCTGGATAAATAAAGCTGACACACAACTGCGTTTAGAACCTCTTATAAAAGTGTTTTTTTTTTCCGTAATAGGTGCCCTTTAATGAAAGCAAGTAACACAACATTGGGATTGTCCATATTGGACCCAACATTGGGTTAACACAATGCAGCATTTTTACTCCTACCATGCATTTCTCTCTCTTTTTGCTGACAGTACGAGTATTTTAATGCAGTGTTGATCAATGAATTGGACGAGGAGGGCCGCAGTATGGAGCTGGGTGGAGAATTCATCCTTCAGCCGAATGAACATTTCAATAATCTGTCAGTAAACCTCAGCCTCAGTGTCGTCCAGGTGCCAACTAACATGTACAACAAAGGTATGATCCGCACTGCATACACATTACTATACTACATTAAGAGGATGTTCAGCCAAAAGGGTCTCAGAGATACAACTAGCTATAACAATAATTTATAGTAAATACTGTAGTGTTTATGAACCACACTATACAAGAGTACTCGAATTAATCTGTTGTAATAATTCTAAAGTTGCTATGGTAACACAACAACTAAACTAACTGATCTGTTGTGTTGATGCTACAGTTGCTATGGTAACACAACGACTATACTGTAGTAATTGATCTGTTGTGGTGATTCTACAGTCGCTATGGTAACACAACGATTATAGTAATTGATCTGTTGTGGCAATGCTACAGTTGCTATAGCAACACAACGACTATAGTAATTGATCTGTTGTGGTGATTCTACAGTTGCTATGGTAACACAGTGACTATAGTAATTGATCTGTTGTGGTGATTCTACAGTTGCTATGGTAACACAATGACTATAGTAATTGATCTGTTGTGGTGATTCTACAGTTGCTATGGTAACACAACAACTATATTAATTGATCTGTTGTGGTGATTCTAGTGTTGCCATGGTAACACAACAACTATAGTAATATATCTGTTTTGGTGATTCTACAGTTGCTATGGTAACACAACAACTATAGTAATTGATCTGTTGTGGTGATTCTGCAGTTGCTATGGTAACACAACAGCTATAGTAATTGATCTGTTGTGGTGATTCTGCAGTTGCTATGGGAACACAACAACTATAGTAATTGATCTGTTGTGGTGATTCTACAGTTGCTATGGTAACAACAACTATAATAATTGATCTGTTGTGGTGATTCTACAGTTGCTATGGTAACACAATGACTATAGTAATAGATCTGTTGTGGTGATTCTACAGTTGCTATGGTAACACAACAACTATATTAATTGATCTGTTGTGGTGATCCTACTGTTGCCATGGTAACACAACAACTATATTAATTGATCTGTTTTGGTGATCCTACAGTTGCTATGGTAACACAACAACTATAGTAATTGTACTGTTGTGATGATTCTACAGTTGCTATGGTAACACAACAGCTATAGTAATTGATCTGTTTTGGTGATTCTACAGTTGCTATGGTAACACAACAACTATAGTAATTGATCTGTTGTGGTGATTCTACAGTTGCTATGGTAACACAATGACTATAGTAATTGATCTGTTGTGGTGATTCTACAGTTGCTATGGTAACACAACAACTATATTAATTGATCTGTTGTGGTGATTCTAGTGTTGCCATGGTAACACAACAACTATAGTAATATATCTGTTTTGGTGATTCTACAGTTGCTATGGTAACACAACAACTATAGTAATTGATCTGTTGTGGTGATTCTGCAGTTGCTATGGTAACACAACAGCTATAGTAATTGATCTGTTGTGGTGATTCTGCAGTTGCTATGGGAACACAACAACTATAGTAATTGATCTGTTGTGGTGATTCTACAGTTGCTATGGTAACAACAACTATAATAATTGATCTGTTGTGGTGATTCTACAGTTGCTATGGTAACACAATGACTATAGTAATAGATCTGTTGTGGTGATTCTACAGTTGCTATGGTAACACAACAACTATATTAATTGATCTGTTGTGGTGATCCTACTGTTGCCATGGTAACACAACAACTATAGTAATAGATCTGTTTTGGTGATCCTACAGTTGCTATGGTAACACAACAACTATAGTAATTGTACTGTTGTGATGATTCTACAGTTGCTATGGTAACACAACAGCTATAGTAATTGATCTGTTTAGGTGATTCTGCAGTTGCTATGGTAACACAACAACTATAGAAATTGATCTGTTGTGGTGATTCGACAGTTGCTATGGTAACACAACAGCTACATTTACATAAACAAATGACTCAATACTGAATGTATAATAGTTGATAACTTAAAAGTAAAGATATTTTAAAGTTGACAATGCAAATCCTGCTAGAAATCTGCCTGCTTAGATCGTCCCTCATAACAAATATTCTCACATAATAAAACAAAGGTAACTGCTTGAGAAAATATTCTCAAAAGAAAAACTATATTCGGTGTTAAAATGAAATCAGCAGAAGGAGGATACACAAACCAGCACACATGGGCTCTCCAGTGGATCCCAGAAGGCACTGCTCCACTTAAGGATTATTTGCTTTATTTTGTGAATAAAGCAGTGCTTGGTCACTGAGCAAGAGTTTGCTAAGAGCGGCTCTTTCATATGCAAATCTGCACTCCAGGGTGAGACGGATGCTTAATTGTAGAAAAATGAAGGACTCTTATCAATGGACCGCTCCACTAGCACACATGAATACTGTCGAGTGTTTGTATTTCTGTTTTTGTTCTGTTCCTGCAGCATTTTATCCCGCAAGGAGAAAAATACTATAGTAATTTATAGTGTTTTTAATGAATAATATAGTGAAGTGTTGTTATACTGTATATATTATAGCATCTACAACTCTTTGTTAATGAATGCTCCGGCATAGTGTAGTGTTAACTATAGGGAACTAATAAACTGTAATACATACTAGTATAGTAAACTGTGGTGTATTGTAGTATAATATACCCTATAGTTCTAAAAAGCTATTGGCTCATTTATTTATATTACTGTAGTTGCTGTGTTACCATAGCAACTGTAGAATCACAACAACCAATCGGTTACTGTAGTTTTGGTGTTACCATAGCAACTTTAGAATCACTACAACAGATCAATTACTATAGTTGTTGTTACCATAGCAACTGTAATCACAACAACAGATCAATTACAATAGTTGTTTTGTTACCATAGTAACTGTAGAATCACAACCACAGATCAATTACTATAGTTGTTGTTACCATAGCAACTGTAGAATCACCACAACAGATGAATTAGTGTAGTTGTTGTGTTGCCATAGCAACTGTAGAATCACAACCACAGATTAATTACTATAGTTGTTGTTACCATAGCAACTGTAAAATCACCACAACAGATGAATTAGTGTAGTTGTTGTGTTGCCATAGCAACTGTAGAATCACTATCAACAGATCAATTACTATAGTTGTTGTTACCATAGCAACTGTAATCACAACAACAGATCAATTACAATAGTTGTTGTGTTACCATAGCAACTGTAGAATCACAACCACAGATCAATTACTATAGTTGTTGTTACCATAGCAACTGTAGAATCACTACAACAGATCAATTACTGTAGTTGTTACCATAGCAACTGCAGAATCATCACAAACATCAATTACTGCCGTTGTTGATACCATAACAACTGTAGAATCACCACAACAGATCAATTACTAGTTGTTGTTACCATAGCAACTGTAGAATCACCACAACAGATCAATTACTAGTTGTTGTTACCATAGCAACTGTAGAATCACCACAACAGATCAATTAGTGTAGTTGTTGTGTTGCCATAGCAACTGTAGAATCACTACAACAGATCAATTACTGTAGTTGTTACCATAGCAACTGCAGAATCACCACAACAGATCAATTACTGCCGTTGTTGATACCATAACAACTGTAGAATCACCACAACAGATCAATTACTACAGTTGTTGTTACCATAGCAACTGTAGAATCACAACAACAGATCAATTACTATAATTGTTGTTACCATAGCAACTGTAGAATCACCACAGCAGATCAGTTACTAAAGTTGTTGTTACCATAGCAACTGTAGAATCACAACAACAAATCTGTTACTATAGTTGTTGTGTTGCCATAGCAACTGTAGAATTATTACAACAGATCAATTACTATTGTTCTTGTGTTACCATAGCAACTGTAGAATCACTACAACAGATCAATTACTGTAGTCGTTGTGTTACCATAGCGACTGTAGAATCACCACAACAGATCAATTCAAGTACTTTCATGTGTGGGTCAAAAACACTACAGTTTACTTGATTGAATTTACAGAAATGATTCTACATTGTGATATATATCGTCATCAGGATATGAGATGACTTATATCATGATATGAGATTTTTGTAATATCGCCCAGCACTAGTAATCTATATGTATCTCTGTTTTGAGATATACAGATTGTATGAGTCTGCTGTGATTTTATCATGTACTGTATTAACTGACTTTTGTTTCAGACTCAGACATCGTGAACGGGGTTTTCTGGTCAGAGGCTCTCAATACGGTGTTTGTGGACAACTTTAAAAGAGACCCTTCTCTCCTATGGCAGTATTTTGGCAGTGCTCAAGGTTTCTTCAGACAGTATCCAGGTGAGTTTACAGTGTCAGAGCTATAAAAGCGCGATCACATTAACATTTATGCAGAGCTTTTTGTGTTTGAATGATTATAAAAGGGAAACACTGTGACTGTGCTTTATTAGAGACACAATAATATTGATAATAATAATCAGTGGTTAGCATTGTGGCCTCACAGCAAGAAGGTCGCTGATTCGAGTCCCGACTGGATGAGTTGGCGTTTCTGTGTGTAGTTTGCATGTTCTCCCTGTGTTGGTGTGGGTTTTCTCTGGGTGCTCCGGTTTCCCCCAGAGTTCAAACACATGCGCTATAGGGGAATTGATCAACTAAATTGGCCATAATGTATGAGAGTGTGTGTGAATGAGTGTATATGGGTGTTTCCAAGCACTGGGTAGCAGCTTGAAGGGCATTCTCAGTGTTAAACATATGCTGGAATAGCTGGTGTTTTTTTTCTGCCGTGGCAACCCCTGATGAATAAATGGACTAAGCCGAAGGAAAATGAATGAATGAATATTTACGTATTCAGTTATGCTGCTCCTAACTGATTTTCTAAATGTCAATGATTGTACTTTAAATTATACTCCACGTGAATATCCTTAAAAAGCCACTTGAAACTGCTTGGAGAGAGGCTGGTGAGTTTTTAAATGCATTATTGCTAATAAAGCTGGCTACAATCCATTTATGCAATTGATCAATTTTAATTAGCCTGCATGGAAACACGTTTATATTTAAAACACAGCAGGCTGCTGCACTGAGCGCTTCTGAGGAGGAATTAGTTGCATGATTTATCAAAGCTGGCTAGATTTTTGGCATCAGATATTTTAATTAAATTCAAATTTCCCCTTTTTATTTAAAACACCTCAAGCAAAGCTTTGTTTCTTTGCTTCTTATTTGAGATGCACCGAAATATGATGTCAATCAATAAAAGCAATAAATATAAAAAAAGAAGTGTGCTATTACTGTAGTATACTTCATTTAAAGCACACCTATTATGCAAAAATCACTTTTATAAGGGGTTTAACCCCAGTTGTGTGTCAGCAGTGTGTGAATATCTCCATCCTCTAATGGTCAACATGAGTTACTTGTATTTGTTTTAATCAGACTTGTTCAAATCAGTCTGCAGAAACACTTTGATTGACATTCTCCCTTTGTACGTGTCATCAGAAGGGGAAAGCCCCGCCCACTAGTGCTCATCTCTCCCTCATTATCATAAACAACCCTGAGTGAGAAGCAGCTGTCTGTCCATTAAAGTTTTAATCTGCCACTATGCTGACACACAGGCATTTGTAGCTCCGCCCAATCTCATTTGAATTTAAAGCGACAGTAACCGAAACGCCACAATTAGGATCAAAACCTAAAAGGGTCAGTTTCAGAGAGTTGGAGAACATTATCTGTGAGCTATTTTGAGCTCAAACTTCAGATACACACTCTGAGACTTATTTTACAGCAAAAAAGGGGCATAATAGGTCTCTATTTTGTACTTTCTTAGAGAAACTTCACCCGCTTCGAATGTTATCACTGGATTGAATGGGCGTTATAAGTGGTTATCAGCTGATAGATATGGGCCAATAGGGGCCTTCTGCGCCTACTCATCCATCCACATGGTTAATCAGCTATACTAATAGAGAAGACTCCAGATCCAGATCTGTTTTTACATTCTTGTGAGGGTTGGGTTTAGGGTTGGGGTGGCGGTGGCTCTTAATAAAATACAATTAATGGGAAATGTAATAAATAATATAAATAATTATCGTTAACGTCCGGCTGGGGGCTGCACGGTGGCGCAGTGGGTAGCACGTTCACCACACAGCAAGAAACAGTTGGTGTTTCTGTGTGGAGTTTGCATGTTCTCCCCGTGTTGGCGTGGGTTTCCTCCGGGTGCTCCGGTTTCCCCCACAAGTCCAAAAACATGTAGTATAGGTGAATTGAGTAAGCTAAATTGTCCGCAGTGTATATGTGTGAATGAGTGTGTATGGATGTTTCCCAGTGATGGGTTGCAGCTGGAAGGGCATCCGCTGCATAAAACATATGCCGGATAAGTTGGCGGTTCATTTCGCTGTGGATTAAAAAAGAGACTAAGCCGAAAAGAAAATGAATGAATGAACTTCCGGCCACTGCCGTATCAGATCTATACCTGATTAACCATGTGGATGGATGATAACAGCCTTCTAAGCCTACCAGTTGGCGCAGAAGGCCCCAATTGGCCCATATCTATCAGCTAATAACCACTGATAACGCCCATTCAGTCCAGTGATAACATTTGAATCAGCTCTTTATACTTTAGATACTGCTCAGAATATTACAGTTCACCTGATTTACACTGACAGAAATGTCTTAGTATATTTGGCAATAGTACTTTATTGTTGAGCTTTCTATTGTATAGATATCTATAGTATAACTGAAATCATGATGGAAACAACTAAATAAATGATATTTAATAATATTTCCCGCATCAATAGAGCAGGCATCAGCCACAAAAGACAGCATTAGGGAGTTGCATTTGTAAATCTGACATTTTTTGACCATGTTACCTGATTGGCTAACAGCATAGTGACAGTTGGCTTTAGGGGTGGAGTCAGGTAAAGGAAATCGTTTCATTGGACGACTTAAAAACACCCACCAGTTTAAAAACACCCACAAGTCCAGAAACAGCCGCTTTTGCTCTGCAGAGACCTCATTTCTGATTAATTCTGCATTTTACGCACACACTGTCCTGTATCTTGACAGGAATGAAGTGGACGCCTGATGAACACGGGGTTCTAGAGTTTGACTGTCGAAATCGGAAATGGTAAGACAAGTCTTTTGCTTCTCAATCCTCTTCACATCAAGCTAAGGAGAAATACAGATTCCTTACGTTCATAAAAACACTGTGGCCGTTTAAGAAAGCACACTTTTGTTGCATCTTATTTATGTTTAAAAATGAGTTGCTTGTGTTTTATTTAGTCGTAACATATTAAAATTACAGAGGAAAGTCCCCAGGTGGAGGAGTTCAAGTATCTTGGGGTTTTGTTCACGTGTGAGGGAAGTATGGAACGTGAGATTGACAGGCGGACCGGTGCAGCGGCAGCAGTAATGCGCTCAATGTATCGGTCTATTGTGCAAGGCAAAGCTCTCGATTCACCAGTCAATCTGCATTCCTACTCTCACCTATGGTCATGAGCTTTGGGTCATGACTGAAAGGACCAGATCTCGGATACAAGAGGGCGAAATGAGTTTCCTTCGAAGGGTGGCAGGGCGCACCCATATAGATAGGCTGAGGAGCTCTGTCACCCGGGAGGAGCTCGGAGTAGAGCTGCTGCTCCTCCACATCGAGAGATGTCAGCTGAGATGGCTGGCATCTGTTTTTGATGCCTCCTGGACGCCTACCTAGGGAGCTGTTCCAGGCATGTCCCACTGGGAGGAGGCCTCAGGGAAGACACAGGACATGCTGGAGGGACTATGTCTCCTGGCTGGCCTGGGAGCGCTTCGGGATTCCCCGGAGGAGCTGGAGAAAGTGTCTGGGGAGAGGGAGGTCTGGGGTTTTCTCTTAAGACTGCTGCCCCCGCGACCATGGAAAAGCGGATGAAAATGAATGAATGAATATTAAAATTCTCTGTTATAATTAGAAACAATTATCTTGGCTTTCTTCACAACAGTTTCCTCATACACTTTTGCTGCTTAAAACAACACAATTTTTACGTTTTTTGGCGGGACAACGTAGTAGTTTTATGTTCAATCCACTTAAATTTGTATAAAATGCTTAAGTTAATTTAATTGATTTGTGTTTAGACAACATGATAGAAAGTGTGTGGAACCCATCATGTTTTACAGTGTACATTTCTTGACTGGGTCTTTTCTCTGGTAACGTCTCTGTTTTTCCAGGTATATCCAGGCCGCTACGTCTCCTAAAGATGTGGTGATATTGGTGGATGTGAGCGGGAGTATGAAGGGTTTACGGCTCACCATCGCTAGACAGACGGTCTCCTCCATACTGGACACACTCGGAGATGACGACTTCTTCAACATTATTGCTGTGAGTTTACATCATATTTTGTGAAATGTACAGTTGAAGGCAGAATTATTCGCCCCTGTATATGTTTTCCTCCAGTTTCTGTTCAACTGAGGAGATTTCTTCAACACATTTCTAATCATAATAGTTTTAATAACTCATCTCTAATAACTGATTTATTTTCTCTTTGCCATGATGACAGCACATAATATTAGACTAGATATTCTTCAAGACACTAGTATTCAGCCTAAAGTGACATTTGAAGGCTTAACTAGGGTAATTAGGGTAAAGTTAGGGTAATTAGGCAAGTCATTGTATAACAGTGGTTTGTTCTGGAGAAGAAAACAAAATTCACAGGAGGGCGAATAGTTTTAACCTCAGCTCTGTATATGTTTTGTGTTTTGCAGTACAACGAGGATCTGCATTACGTGGAGCCGTGTCTGAACGGAACATTAGTTCAGGCTGACATTACCAACAAAGATGTAAGTGCATTTTCTAATATAAATGTCTATTAATCATAAATTATAATCATAAGTCAGCAAAATTTACAACAGTGTATATATAAATATATATAAAATAGTGGCTTTTTGATATGTTTAAAGTCGGCATGAACCAGAAGTTGCTGATACTTTTATTTCATTATGTTGGTGTACTTCCAACTGAAGCTGAATATTAAATAGGGGCGGGGCTTTATTTTAGTATGTTGATGTACTTCAAACAAAAACTGAATATTGAGTAGGGGGCGGAGCTTTATTTCAGTATGTTGATGTACTTCCAACTGAAACTGAATATTGAGTTGGGGGCGGGGCTTTAATTCAGTATGTTGATGTACTCCAACTGAAACTAAATATTGAGTAGGGGGCGGGGCTTTATTTCAGTATGTTGATGTACTTCCAACTGAAACTGAATATTGAGTTGGGGGCGGGGCTTTAATTCAGTATGTTGATGTACTCCAACTGAAACTGAATATTGAGTTGGGCGCGGGGCTTTATTTCAGTATGTTCATGTACTTCAAACTAAAACTGAATATTTAGTAGGGGGCGGGGCTTTAATTCAGTATGTTGATGTACTTCCAACTGAAACTGAATATTGAGTAGGGGCGGGGCTTTATTTCAGTATGTTGATGTACTTCAAACTAAAGCTGAATATTGAGTAGGGGGCGTGGCTTAATTTCAGTATGTTGATGTACTTTAAACTGAAACTGAATATTGAGTAGGGGCGGGGCTTTATTTCAGTATGTTGATGTGCTTCGAACTGAAACTGAATATTGAGTAGGGGCGGGGCTTTATTTCAGTATGTTGAGGTGCTTCGAACTGAAACTGAATATTGAGTATGGGGCGGGGTCTATTTCAGTATGTTGATGTACTTTAAACTGAAACTGAATATTGAGTAGGGGGCGTGGCTTTATTTCAGTATGCTGATGTACGTCCAACTAAAACTGAATATTGAGTAGGGGCGTGGCTTTATTTCAGTATGCTGATGTACGTCCAACTAAAACTGAATATTGAGTAGGGGCGGGGCTTTATTTCAGTATGTTGATGTGCTTCGAACTGAAACTGAATATTGAGTAGGGGGCAGGGTTTATTTCAGTATGTTATTGTACTTCAAACTAAAACTGAATATGGAGCTTTGATCCTAATTGTGGCTTTTTAGTGACTGTTGCTTTAAATTTAAATGAGATTGTGCTCTTTACAGAAAAGGGTGGAGCTACAGACACTAAGACTAATGTTCTGTGCTAATGAGGGAGAGATGATCACTAGTGGGCGGGGCTTTCCCCCTCTGATGACACGTACAAAGGGAGATGTCAATCAAAGTGTTTCTGCAGAGTGTTTTGATCAAGTCTGATTAGAACAAATACAATGAATTTATATTTACCATTAGAGGCTGGATATGAATTTTTGATTTCACACAGACTTTAAGTGTAAAATGAAGCTTATTGCAGGAGGTAAAATGAAAAATCTAAAGTACAATATGCTAGCAAGGCAAAACAATAAGTCAGAAGGACGCAGAAGGCTGACGGATGAGCAGCCCAGAGCTGGCTGTCAGAAGCAGTGTCCGGGTCACGCAGACAGGTTAGAAACAAGAAAAACTACTGTTTATTTCTGTTGTTGACTTTGAGCATCCTACAACAGCACTTTCAATCACTGTCTGGATATAAATGGCTCACGGATCCCCCGTGTTTCAGCACAGCTGCTTCTCTAACAGTTTGCTTCAAAACGTGTGTGGCAAAGTTGAACACAGCAACTCCCACACAATCTGATTTATTTATTTATATCTCTTTCATTCAGTTTTCATTCACTTTCATCAAAGTTTCCCATGAATGCATGATGCAATTGACCAATGCACATGTCAGAATACATGTATTGTTTTGGTTACATTTTACAATAAGGTTTGCATTAGTTGATGTATTTTCTGATATGAATCTTGTACAGCATTTAATATTGCTAATATTACATTTACTAATGCTTTATTATGATCACCAGTCAATGCACTGTGAGTTAACAAGAACTAACAATTAATTGATGCATTTTCATTAATTAACAGTAACAAAGAAGAAAATACCATAGAAATTTATACTAAATGCTGGAGTGTTTTTGAATTATATTATAGTGTAGTACTTGATTTTAATCTATTGTAGTGATTCTATAGTTGCTATGGTAACACAACTATGGTAATTGATCTGTTGAGTTGCTTCTACAGTTGCCATGGTAACACAACAACTATAGTAATTAATCTGTTGTGGTGATCCTACAGTTGCCATGGTAACACAACAACTATACTAATTGATCTGTTGTTGTGATTCTACAGTTGCTATGGTAACACAACTATAGTAATTGATCTGTTGTGGCGATTCTACAATTGCCATGGTAACAAAACTATAGTAACTGATCTGTTGTGGTGATTCTACAGTTGCTATAGCAACACAACAACTATACTAATTGATCTGTGGTGGTGATTCTACAGTTGCTATGGTAACACAACAACCATACTAATTGATCTGTTGTGGTGATTCTAAAGTCGCTATGGTAACACAACAACTATAGTAATTGATCTGTTGTTGTGATTCTACAGTTGCTATGGTAACACAACAACTATAGTAATTGATATGTTGTTGTGATTCTACAGTTGCTATGGTAACACAACTATAGTAATTGATCTGCTGTGGGGATTCTACAGTTGCCATGGTAACACAACAACTATAGTAACTGATCTGTTGTGGTGATTCTACAGTTGCTATGGCAACACAACAACTATAGTAATTGATCTGTGGTGGTGATTCTACAGTTGCTATGGTAACACAACAACTACACTAATTGATTTGTTGTGGTGATTCTTCAGTTGCTATGGTAACACAACATAACAATAGTAATATAAACAAATGACCCAGTACTGTAGTTTTCTGTAACTATAGGGTATGTTATACTACAACACACCACAGTTTACTGTAGTAAAAACTAAAGTACACTACAGTATTATTACAGTTGATCAGTTCATATAATATGCTGTAAATGTATTTAATAAGTCAACACTATTTTAAATCAGAAGATTATTGAAAAATCACAGGATTAAACATTTTATCCTACAATATAAAATTACATTAAACTATTATCCTGCTAAAATCCACGTCAGGATTGTTTGATCTTCTGTAAGTGTGTGCTTGTGTTTTTCTCCACAGCATTTCCGCCAGCGTCTCGATAAGCTCCTCGCTAAAGGGATCGGCATGCTGGACATGGCTCTGACAGAGGCCTTTGAGCTGCTCAGCAATGTGAGTTCACACACACATACATACACACACACGCACACACACGCACACACACACACGCACACGCACACGCACACGCACACACACACACACACGCACGCACGCACGCACACACACACACACACATACATACACAAACACGCACACACACATACACACACACACACACACACACACACACACACACACACACACACACACACACACATACACACACAATGACAGACAGACACACATACACACACACACATACACATACACACACACGCACACACACATTACCCACACACACACACACACACACACACACACAATGACAGACAGACACGCATACACACACACACACACACACACACACACACACACACACACACACACACACACACACACACACACACATACACACACACACACACTCATGCATATGCAAACAAATGTACAACCACACACGTGCACACACACATACACACACACACACACACACACACACACACACACACACACATACACAAACACGCACACACATACACATGCATATGCACACAAATGTACAACCACACACGTGCACACACACATACACACACACACACACACACACACACACACATGCACATAAAAATGCATACGCACACACACACACGTTTTTATGTGTTCATCTGTCTGTGTGTGTGTCTGTGCTGTGCATGTCTGTGTGTCCATCTGTTGGTGTGCGTGTGTATGTGTTTGTCTGTGTGTGTCTGTGTGTGTGTCTCTCTCTATGTGTATATGAGTGTGTGTCTGTGTCTGTGTGTCTCTCTCTCTTTGTGTATACATCCGTCTGTGTTTATCTGTCTCTCTCTCTCTCTCTCTCTCTCTCTCTCTCTCTCTCTCTCTCTCTCTCTCTCTCTCTCTCTCTCTCTCTCTCTCTCTGTGTGTGTGTGTGTGTCTTCAGTTTAATCAGACAGGCAGAGGCAGCGAGTGCAGTCAGGCTATAATGCTGGTGACTGACGGGGCAGTGGAGACATATGATGCTGTGTTCGCCGTCTACAACTGGCCTGACAGGAAGGTGAGCACAGCCTCTCCATCTACAGCGCACACACACTCAAACTCTCACAGTCAATTTAGACATTTATATACAGTATATTCATACAAACACAAAAATACACATCAGATCTTTTTAGTTTGCCATCCGTTGTGAGTCACTTCCTGTGAGTCACTTCCAAAATATCAAATACATATCGGATATCTGGACATCTGATCTGTGTGTAAATATATATACTGTATATATATATCAGATTCCACTTGAAAACCATCATAACCCACATGAAAACACACTACAGTCATTTATAATGAATACAATAGTGTTATTAAACCATAAAGTATATTATAGTGTATATATTATATAGGGATGTCCCGATCCGATATTGATATCGGAAATCGGTCCGATATCAGTCCAAATAAATTTATCGGACTGCGTTAAAAATCTCCGATATTAGCAGTCTGTTCCGCTCTAAACTCCGTTACAGCTATTTTATCCAGCAGCGTCCAGAGCCAGCGTGCAAAGCCCACGTGATCACAACACTGCTTGCTGGCAAAGTCCCTTAAAGATTTAGCATGCTCTTCACGCTGAGTTATGGTGTATTACGATAGAAATCTATGGTGACGGTAGCACACGCTAACGCTATCAACATCAGCACATCTATACTGGTTTATTTACTTCACGTCAAGCGATCTTTACATTGTTTTGTATACGCTGCTAAGCAACACAATGCACCGAATGGCGGCGTGTCGTGCGAGCCTCATAGAAAACGTTTACAATTCGGTCATGGCATATCATGGTGCATCCAGTGTGATCGATACCCCATTCATCACCTGCGCTTCCCACACAAAAGACTTTACCTCAGCGGCCCGGTTCTGTGTGCGTGAGATACGAACACCGCCACAGACTCGCATGCTCTGCTGCTGCAGACCCACAGAGACGCGACCTGTTCACAAAACCTTTAACTAAATAGACTGATCCAGATCATTATATACTGTGCTTTCGCTTTCTACAACTGCGTTTTACTTTATATGCGCTCGCTCGCGAGAGAGAGAGAGAGAGAGAGAGAGAGAGATATTTGACCTGTCGGTGGTGCACATGGATAGTAGGAGTCAAATAGTGGATTTCTTTATTTTTATTCATTTTTTTTACTTGAACTCACTGAAAAGAAACGGTGTCATGTAAAAGGTGTTTAATGATAAACATTTTTGTTTTTAATTGTTAAATAAGAATAAGAAATCATTCTGTTGCTGAGGGCCATTACAGTTTAAAAGAAAGAATGGTATTCCCATATTTAACTATATTTAACCAGAAAGATAAAGTGCTCAGATAAACAGTGTCAGCTTTGCACATGAGTTTGTAGTTATGTCTTTCTTTACATTGTCATACTTTTCCCATGTGGGAAGTAGGGTGGAATCTGTGCAATATATTATGCAAATAAAATTAATTTTGATAAATAAAATTATTTTTAAAAGTCACATTATTTTATGTAATGTGGAGAAAAGTATATCTATGTTAAAGATAATATGTACAATATATATTATTATAAAATAAATAATGTTTTGTTTGGGAGCATTGATACAGCCATACTCATCTTATGATACAAACACAGATTAAATAGATCTGATCATGTGAATGTTTGCACTAACCATACTGCACATTTTTATTAACTTAACAATAACTTATAACTATAACTCCTTATTTCTGCTGCTCAGTGTGAAAGAGATTTTTCAGCTCGAAACTGGATTGAAAAATTCATCAAGAAGCTGCCTAGGCATGTCCACAACTGAAGACTTGATTCAGATCAGTTTAGAGAGGCCTTCATTAGAGCATTATGATCCCAGACCTGCTGTGGACCGCTAGCTAAACTCCATACAGCTTAAATTATAATTATTAAACACTATTTAAGCTGTTGTTGCAGTAAAATAAAACCTAGTGTACTTATTGTATTCAAATGAATGACACTGCTTTGTTTACAGATCTCCTCGTGTACATTTATTAGGCAAAAACACTATTTATTTTATACATTTTCACTGTGCTCCTAAAATTCTTTAATGTGCTTCTAAATTTTTCCACTTAGGAGCGCATGTCCTCCTCCTGAAAAAAGTTAGTGTCAAACCCTGGAAATGCTTATATCTTCTTAAAAAAGTCTAATGTATGATCTAGCCGTTTACACATTACTCTCAACAAAATAGGCAAAAGTAAAGTATTCATGATTTGTGCTGATTATTATATCGGATTTATATCGGTATCGGTTCGTACTGAAGGCTGCAATATCGGTATCGTATCGGAAGTTAAAATGTTGTATCGGGACATCCCTAATATTATAGTATTCACAACTCTTCATTAATGAACGCTCCAGCATACTGTAGTATTAACTATAGTGAACTGATAAATACTGTGGTATACTTTAGTTTTTACTACAGTAAACTGTGGTGTATTGTAGTTTTAATATACCCTATAGCTGTAGAAAACAATAGTCGTTGTGTTACCATGGCATCTGTAGAATCACCACAACAGATCAACTACTATAGTTGTTGTGTTACCATAGCAACTGTAGAATCACTACAGTCGTTGTGTTACTATAACAACTGTAGAATCACCACAACAGTTCAATTACTATAGTTGTTGTGTTACCATAGCAGCTGTAGACTCACCACAACAGTTCAATTACTATAGTTGTTGTGTTACCATAGCAACTGTAGAATCACCACAACAGTTCAATTACTATAGTTGTTGTTACCATAGCAACTGTAGAATCACCACAACAGTTCAATTACTATAGTTGTTGTATTACCATAGCAACTGTAGACTCACCACCACAGATCGATTACTATAGTTGTTGTGTTACCATAGCAACTGTAGAATCACCATAACAGTTCAATTACTATAGTTGTTGTGTTACCATAGCAACTGTAGAATCATCATAACAGATCAATTACTATAGTTGTTGTTACCATAGCGACTGTATAATCACCACAACAAATCAATTACTATAGTTGTTGTGTTACCATAGCAACTGTAGAATCGACACAACAGATCAATTACTGTAGTTGTTGTGTTACCATAGCAACTGTAGACTCACCACAACAGATCAATTACTATAGTTGTTGTGTTACCATAGCAACTGTAGAATCGACACAACAGATCAATTACTATAGTTGTTGTGTTACCATAGCAACTGTAGAATCACCGCAACAGATCAATTACTATAGTTGTTGTGTTACCATAACAACTGTAGAATCACCACAACAGATCAATTACTGTAGTTGTTGTGTTACCATAACAACTGTAGAATCACCACAACAGATCAATTACTGTAGTTGTTGTGTTACCATAGCAACTGTAGACTCACCACAACAGATCAATTACTGTAGTTGTTGTGTTACCATAGCAACTGTAGGCTCACCACAACAGATTAATTACTATAGTTGTTGTGTTACCATAGCAACTGTAGAATCACCATAACAGATCAATAACTATAGTTCTTGTGTTACCATAGCAACTGTAGAATCGACATAACAGATCAATTACTATAGTTGTTGTGTTACCATAACAACTGTAGAATCGACACAACAGATCAATTACTATAGTTGTTGTGTTACCATAACAACTGTAGAATCACCACAACAGATCAATTACTGTAGTTGTTGTGTTACCATAACAACTGTAGAATCACCACAACAGATCAATTACTGTAGTTGTTGTGTTACCATAGCAACTGTAGACTCACCACAACAGATCAATTACTGTAGTTGTTGTGTTACCATAGCAACTGTAGGCTCACCACAACAGATTAATTACTATAGTTGTTGTGTTACCATAGCAACTGTAGAATCACCATAACAGATCAATAACTATAGTTCTTGTGTTACCATAGCAACTGTAGAATCGACATAACAGATAAATTACTATAGTTGTTGTGTTACCATAACAACTGTAGAATCGACACAACAGATCAATTACTATAGTTGTTGTGTTACCATAGCAACTGTAGAATCGACATAACAGATCAATTACTATAGTTGTTGTGTTACCGTAGCAACTGTAGAATCGACACAACAGATCAATTACTATAGTTGTTGTGTTACCGTAGCAACTGTAGAATCGACACAACAGATCAATTACTATAGTTGTTGTGTTACCATAGCAATTGTAGACTCACCATAACAGATCAATTACTATAGTTGTTGTGTTACCATAGCAACTGTAGAATCACCATAACAGATCAATTACTATAGTTGTTGTGTTACCATAGCAACTGTAGAATCACCATAACAGATCAATTACTATAGTTGTTGTGTTACCGTAGCAACTGTAGAATCGACACAACAGATCAATTACTATAGTTGTTGTGTTACCATAGCAACTGTAGAATCACCACAACAGATCAATTACTATAGTTGTTGTGTTACCATAGCAACTGTAGAATCACCATAACAGATCAATTACTATAGTTGTTGTGTTACCGTAGCAACTGTAGAATCGACACAACAGATCAATTACTATAGTTGTTGTGTTACCGTAGCAACTGTAGAATCACTACAACTGATTAATCCAAGCACTTTACTTTCATATGGTTCAAAAACACAGCAGTATTTGCTTTAAATTACTATAGTATAACATATAATATATATTTAAAATTTTGTTATATATAAAAGTTCAGTATTTAATTATTAATAAAATATGTACATTTATATATACACACTTAAAAATGATTGTTCAAACTACTAATTAAAATGAGCCAAGGACAACTTACTTGTTTTATGTTGAATCCACTTAAATTTGTTAAACCAAATGGATTTGTGTTGGGACAACATGAATGTTCATCTGGAAAACTGCACTTCATTCATTCATTTTCCTTCAGCTTAGTCCCTTATTTATCAGGGGATGCCACAGCGGAATGAACCGCCAACTATTCCTGCATATGTTTTACACAGCAGATGCCCTTCCAGCCACAACCCAGTACTGGGAAACACCCACACACAATTATTCAAACTCATACACTACAGCCAATTTAGTTAATCAATTTCCCTATAGCGCATGTGTTTGGACTGTGGGGGAAACACAGAGGAAACCCACGACAACACGGGGAGAACATGCAAACTCCACACAGAAACACCAACTGACCCAGCCAGGACTTGAACCAGCGACTTTCTTGCTGTGAGGCCACAGTGCTAAGCACTGAGCCACTGTGTCGCCCCAAACCTGCATTTTTTACAGTGTAGATGCATGATGTGTGTATTTATATATGCATCATCATAAATATATAACATTATTATGTAAATGCAAACTTTTCTTTTGTATGAGAACCACAAATGATGACGTTTAGTTATGTGATGTATATTCTGCTGATAAATGTGCAGTTTACAGCAGTGTGTGTTTCTGTGTGCTGTTCAGTTTCGGGGTGGCGTAAGATAAATGTGACTTTGTGCCACCTTCATATTGCAATCATTGACAGAAATAGTGATTGCTGAATCGCTGTTCGGTGTCAGAACATGGTGTTTTAGGCAGAATCTTCTCAGTGCGCTTTTATTATTTTCACACAAGCGCAGTAAATTATGCTTCAGTTTGGTAACCTACAGCAGGGAAAATAAGTATTGAACACATTATCATGTTTTCTCCTGGGAATAATCTCTCTAAAGGAGCTGCTGACATGGAATTAAAGCAGATTTTGGCAAAAGCCCAAACAATACACACATAAACATAAAACAAAACAAAATAATCTGAGACATGAGTTGTGTGTAATAAGAATGAAATGACCGAAGGAGAAAGAGCTGAACTACTGAAGTGTGTTTAATACTTTATAGAAAGGCTTTTATAATGACAGCAGCTTAAAGCCGCCTCTCATATGGAGCATGAAGCCTCATGCATTGCTCAGGTGTGAGTTTCTCACAGACTTCAACAGAGTGTCTAAATCTTGATGCTCCTGTGGGTCTCGTCTATCAAATCTGAGCTTTATTCTGTATTCTCTATTGGATTGGGGTCAGGTGATTGGCTGGGCCATTCTACAGCTTGATTTTCTTTCTCTAAAAGCATCTCAGAGTCTCCTCTGCTGTGTTTTGGATCATTGTCTTGCTGAAATGGTTTGATCTTCATCCTCCTGCTAATGTAGATGTTGGACTGAAGCAGCTGATGTTCATTTACACTGAGGAAGGGCAGAGGCTCACTGAAGAACTACTGAGAGATTTCAGCTGCTGTCTGGGCTTTCACTGCCCAAATACACCGCCCTTTCTTAATCTGTTCAATACTTTTCCCCTGCATCATTTTATTACGCAGAACTTCATTTGTAAACTCATTAGATTTGTTGTCCATATATGGATTTCTTTGGTGGTTACTAACATGCAGGGAAAATTTCAAGTCAACAGCGCCTTTAGAAATATGTATTCTGAGAAAAATGGTGACGTGTTCAAGACTGATTTTCCGTGCTGTACTTAGTCTGTTGAGGAAAACTGCTGAAGATCTGCTCACATGCAATCAGTTTAGAGCTTTTAAAAATGTGTTTGGTGATTTTAACCCCTACGTAAAAGTACACAACGGTCATAAAGGCCTGCTTTAGTTTAATTTACAGGTCTGCTTTAAATTTATCAAAAATTTCCCAAGTGATGTTTGACAGAGCAAGGACATGTTATATCTTTCCTTTTGAGAAAGTCTTATTTATTTTAGTTTGGCTGGAATAAAAAAAACATACAGTATATAATAAAAAATCTAAAAACTGCTACAGTCAATATTATTATTAGCCCCTTTAGGAAGTTATTTTACTTTTTGATTAGCTACTGTTATGATCACCAGCGATCAAGCGGCTGCAGATCGCTGAGAAACACGCAGTTCGCTGGAGTAAATCCGCAACATTATGGACTACAACTCCATACATGCACTCAGCTCACACACACCTGTTTCAAGTTCCGGTGATGAGCACACACACAGCCAGAGGATCGTTACAAGCTGATTACATGGACTTTAAATACTACGCACACACACAAACACACACACACACACATCTGGGCTGAGTCTTGTTTATCTGTCTAGTTAACATTACAATTCGTTTTCCTTGCCGTGTTTTTGACCCTAGCCTTGTTTGTTTGTTTACGTTGCCTGCTGCCTGCCTTTTGACCATCTGCCTGTGTATTCGGCTATGACTCTGGTCTGTTTGCTCCTGATTGTGACCATTGCTTGCCTCACCATTCTTGTTAATAAACCCTGCGTTTGGATCGGCAACTCCGTTGTCATTGTCTCCTTTGTGACAGCTACAGAACAAACTACTTTTGTCCAATAATTAAGCCTTTAAATGTCACTTTAAGCTGAATACTAGTCTCTTGCAAAATATCTAGTAAAATATGATGTACTGTAATAATGGCAAAGACAAAATAATTAGTTATTATGAATTTTATTAATACTATTATAGTTAAAAATGTTAAAACCTTTCCATTAAACAGCACTTGGGAACTACAATGTATTTTTGCAGCTGTTGCTGAATGAGTTTCTGACATTTCCAGTGTGATACAGAGCAGCTTTAATTATTTGTGGTTCGTGTTTTATCAAAGCTGAATGATTAAAGAGTGAACTAATTAGATGTAGTTCAGTTTTATCTCTGTTCATTAGCTTTATCTTAAACGGGACTGTCAGATAAAGCCAAGTCTCCTGTCGACAGGTGCGTGTTTTCCCTTACCTGATTGGTCGAGAGTCTGCCTTCGCTGATAACCTGAAGTGGATGGCCTGCGCTAATAAAGGTCAGACTTACTCATGTATTTCTGAACTTATTTCTGGGTCACAAGTCAATAGTGTTTGTGTGCATGTTCACATCAGTGCATATTTATCTTTATTTCTGATGGATTTGTGTGTTGTGTGTCAGGTTATTTTACCCAGATCTCCACGCTGGCGGACGTACAGGAGAACGTGATGAAGTATCTGCATGTTCTGAGTCGGCCGAAAGTCATCGATCGAGAGCATGACATGGTGTGGACTGAAGCCTACATCGACAACACTGTGAGTCCCTCAGTGGAGCCTTTTCACATGTCTGTGTTTCTCTGCAGCAAAAGTGGTTGGTAGTTGGTAAACTCGGAGCACAGTGAATGGGAGAGTACAACAAATCAGTTATTTACAGTTCTATTTGCTGAAGTAATAACAGAAAAACTCAATGATGGTGTTATCAAGACTTTCAGAAAACAGGTTATTAATCATAGTTCAACATTAGCTAATTCATTATTAAAATCCAAAGTTGTGCTTATTAACATTAGGCAATGTATGGAGCCAGATCAGTCTCAAAAATAATACATACAATTCACAATTTACATTTACAAAATTTTATTCATAAATTCAAAACACAACTCGTAATTTTAAAACACAATTCATAAATTCAAAACTCAATTCGTAAATTTAAAATGCAATTAATAAATTCAAAACAGAATTCATAAATTCAAAACAACTCGTAAATTCAAAACACAAATCATAAATGTGCAACTCCAATTCATGAATTCAAAACACAGTTCGTAAATTCAAAACACAGTTCGTAAATTCAAAACACAATTCATGAATTCAAAACACAATTCGTGAATTCAAAACACAATTCATAAATTCAAAACACAATTCATAAATTCAAAACACAATTCATAAATTCAAAACACAATTCATAAATTCAAAACACAATTCGTGAATTCAAAACACAATTCGTAAATTCAAAACACAATTCGTAAATTCAAAACACAATTCATAAATTCAAAACACAATTCATAAATTCAAAACACAATTCGTGAATTCAAAACACAATTCATAAATTCAAACACAATTCGTAAATTCAAAACACAATTCATAAATTCAAAACACAATTCGTGAATTCAAAACACAATTCATAAATTCAAAACACAATTCGTAAATTCAAAACACAATTCATAAATTCAAAACACAATTCATAAATTCAAAACACAATTCATAAATTCAAAACACAATTCGTGAATTCAAAACACAATTCGTAAATTCAAAACACAATTCATAAATTCAAAACACAATTCATAAATTCAAAACACAATTCGTGAATTCAAAACACAATTCGTAAATTCAAAACACAATTCGTAAATTCAAAACACAATTCATAAATTCAAAACACAATTCATAAATTCAAAACACAATTCGTGAATTCAAAACACAATTCATAAATTCAAAACACAATTCGTAAATTCAAAACACAATTCATAAATTCAAAACACAATTCATAAATTCAAAACACAATTCGTAAATTCAAAACGCACTTCATAAATTCAAAACGCACTTCATAAATTCAAAACACAATTTGTAAATTCAAAACAACTCGTAAATTCAAAACACAAATCATAAATGCACAACTCCAATTCATGAATTCAAAACACACTTCGTAAATTCAAAACACAATTCGTAAATTCAAAACACAATTCGTAAATTCAAAACACAATTCATAAATTCAAAACACAATTCATAAATTCAAAACAGAATTCATAAATTCAAAACAACTCGTAAATTCAAAACACAAATCATAAATGTGCAACTCCAATTCATGAATTCAAAACACAGTTTGTAAATTCAAAACACAGTTCGTAAATTCAAAACACAATTCGTAAATTCAAAACACAATTCGTGAATTCAAAACACAATTCGTAAATTCAAAACACAATTCGTGAATTCAAAACACAATTCATAAATTCAAAACACTATTTGTGACTCTACAAGTAAAAATTACAAATATTTCCCCAAATGAATTAGATTTGCGCATTTGTGAATTGTATTTTGAATTTATGAACTGGATTTTGTAAATGCGAATTGTGCTGTGCATGCATGAGTTTTATTTTTGCAAATGTATTATTTTTGAGACTGATCTGGCTCCATAGTAATGCACTGTGAGTTAACATAATAATGTTATTTAATTAACGTTAACAAACATGAACAAATAACATAATAAATGTATTCTTAATGGTCGTTCATGTTAGTAAATACCTTAACTAACAGTGTGTGAACTCAATGTGTCGATAAAAATCAAGTCTACAAAAAAGACCAATGGTTTGATTGCAGTTTGTGTTTTGTCTTTGTAGCGTTCGCAGGCTCAGAAGGTAAATCCTGATTGTGATTAACGGTGTTTCTTCACGTCACATGAACTCATTGAGCGGATCATGCTTTCTTAAATCGTATCATGAGTGTTTGTGCATTTTGTCTGAAGATTTCATTCTCTATTTCAGTGTTTGTGTCTTGCTGCATACTTGATTTCACAGTATTTGGATTCATTTCTCTGTATTCGGATTGTCCTCTTTCTCTGTGGTTTGTGTATGTGATGAGAAATGACTTGATCATACTTTATTTACTTGAATAAAATGCATAAAAGTATATTTCTAGAGTCGCTGAATTAAAAATAAGACAAATACAATGACCAATCGTCTACTGTAAACAAGATATGGAGGTATTTGACTGATTATTGAGGAAATGAAGTTACAGCGGTTTCCCTGGTTGCAGGAAAATGCCTGGTTGTTGTAACTCAATGTTGGGTCAAATATAGACAAGTCAAATCCAATAAAGCAGACCTGTAATATAATTAATTTAACCTTATAACTGCACTAAACAACAAACTGATTTAGGCCTTACAAATGATATTAGAGCACACACGAAATCAAAACTAACCACATTGATTTTGTCAGCTCACATTGCTAATGGTGAGGAGGAGGAGTCTGTTAGGTTGTAATAACACTCCCCAAACCCTTTTCCCCATATGAAACGCCTACTTTACAACATCCAATCAGCTCACAGTAGAAAAACAAGCCACGCCCACTGTTTTTTCATTTAATATTCCGTTTCTCTAGGAACTGCGCCACAATATGAAAACAAAAAACGGTCACAGTTTCCGGTTCATGCGAACTAAGTCTGTCATCAGAATGAATTGGTTAAATTGCTTCCAGAATTGACTGAGAAGATTGTTTTAAAACATTGTATTATTATGAATAATTAGCACTGTAGCTTCAGGGGAAATTATGAATATGTGGTATTTGTTATATTCAACCCAGGCTCATTCTGAAAACGTAGTCCCGTGGATGTTTCTAGAGACCGCGAAATGCGCGAGAGGCCGCTGCGTTCACTTTTTCGTATCTCAAATGTCTCTCGCGAGTGCCGTTCGCTGTTCTCGTGTAAACCCACCAGAGGCCGCTGTCGACCGTCCGTCTGTCTGTCTGACTGAATGATTGACTGGGCGACCGGCCAATCGACTGACCCACCCTCCTCCTTCCCTAAACCCAACCGATTTTATTGATTGACCGTCCACCCACATACTTCCCTAAACCCAGCCAACGGTTTACCAACGCCGTCCAGAAAAAGAAACGCCCTCGTCTGATTTTTACCACGTTTTCGGATTTTACCACATTTTCACCCTGTTATTCACTTGTTCATTTTATTTTTTTTGGATTCTGTTTTTGTCTCATCTGATTTCTGGAACCGCTCTTCCCCGGACTCGAACCTGGTTGTTGTCATCGTGGTCAACTCCTCTCTGCGTCTCAAGTCTCTCGACGTACAAAACGAGCTAACTGGACTGCGGCGGGAAAGGCCTCCACACGGAGGTAAGCGGTCAGTCAGCAAGCGCCAAAAGGAACGGCATCATACCGCCCCGTTTTGTTCGCTTAAAAAACTAAATGAAGCCATAACATTACGTACCTCCGGCTACATAATTTGCGGTCTCCAGAAACGTCCACGGGACTGTGTTTTTACATAATGAGCCTGTGTTGGTTATATTCCAGATTAGTATAGAAACATTTATACTCATTTAGCACGAGTGGACCGCAAAAAATGCCTTTCCTACGTACAGTTTTGGTCTTGTTTCTGGTCCAAATATCTACAACGTCTTAAATCAAGAAGCATTTTCTAGACAAGCACTAAATATTGTGTTGTTTTCAGGAAATAAAGAGTCAAAATGAAGTGAGTTTTTCTATAAAACAAGCAAAATAATCTGACAATGGGTTAAGTGAAATAATCTTACGTCAAAAGGAAAAACAAGATTACTCTGCTTTCCAAAACAAAACAAAAACATTGCAGGAATCAGATGCTTTGTTTCCAGTGAAGACTTAGAGAAACTTGTTGATGCTTTTATCAGCAGCAGGGTGGATTACTGTAACTCCTCACGGGCCTTCCCAAAAACACAGTCAGACAGTTGCAGCTCATCCAGAACACTGTGGCCAGAATTCTGACCAGAACCAGGAGATCAGAGCACATCACACCTGTCCTCAGGTCTCTACACTGGCTCCCAGTTACATTCAGAATAGATTTTAAAGTATTATTACTTGTCTATAAATCACTTAATGGCCTAGGACCTCAATACATTACAGATATGCTTACTGAATACAAACCTAATAGAGCACTCAGATCTCTAGGATCATATAAACTAGAAATTCCAAGAAATGTGCTATATAAATAAACTTGCCTTGCCTTGCCTTGTCTTCCCCATTGGCAGATTATTTTGCTTGTTTTAAGGAAAAACTCACTTCATTTTGACTGTTTATTTCCTGAAAACAACACAATATTTACTGTAGTGCTCGTCTAGAAAATGCTTCTCGATTTAAGACTGTTTAGATATTTAGACTACGAACAAGACTACAACTCAAAGTAAGGAAGCCATTTATTGCAGTGTGTGTCTCTGAATCTGAGCTGTTGTTGTGCTTAAAAATTCTCTCCACAACCAAGAACAATCATCCATCATTTCACAGGCCATTTACTCCCGCAGAGACAGAAAACCAGGAGGAATACTGCAGATCTCACACAGTTTACCATGATATCTCTCTTCCACTGACGTGTCATTCATGAAATATTGAGAAAATGCACAGTTAAAGATAGATTTATTAACGCTTCACTTTTTCAGTTCTTGTTAACGGATGCTTTTCGACATTTTTTAACTATAGCAGTGTTAATACTCATTTCTAAACACTGATGTCTTCTCTCTTCGCCATGATGACAGCACATAATATTAGACTAGATATTCTTCAAGACACTAGCATTCCGCTTAAAGTGACATTTAAAGGCTTAACTAGGGTAATTAGATTAATTAGGCAAGTTATTGGATGAGAGTAGGTTTGTTTTGTAGCCAACTGAAAAAAAGGGTTCTTAAAGAGACAGTTCATGTCGGCGCCAATAGCCTAGTGCAGTGGTTCTCAACTCCAGTCCTCGGACCCCCCTGCCCTGCACATTTTGTCTTCCTTACTTAACACACCTGATTCAGATCATCAGCTCATTTACAGCGAGATCCATGAACTGATCTTTGTGTGTCAAATAAGAGAGACACAAAATGTGCAGGGCGGGGGCGCCCGAGGACTGGAGTTGAGAACCACTGACTGAGTACATGGGTGTCCAAACTCAGTCCTGGAGGGCCGGTGTCCTGCATAGTTTAACTCCAACTTCCTTCTCACACCTCCCTGAAAGTTTCTAGTCTATCTAGAAAGAGCTTCATTAGCTGGTTCAGGTGTGTTTATTTGGGGTTGGAACTAAAATATGCAGGACACCGACCCTCCAGGACCGAGTTTGGACACCACTGTAGTTAGTTCGTCAACATATAGCATCCAGGTGCTTGCTGCGACCTGAGTTTGATTCCTGGTCCTTTGCCGATCCTTCCCCTATCTGTGCTCCTCACACTCACTTTCCTGTCTGTAAATCTCCACTGTCCTGTCAATAAAGGTGAAAACTCCCAAAAATGATTATATTAAAAAAGGACAGGTCATCCAAAACTCTTTCTCTTCAACCAAAAATGAAAACTCCCTTACTGTTTACTCTCCGTCAAACCTTTATGAGTTTCTTTATTCTGTTGAGCGCAAAAGAAGATATTTTGAAGAATGCTAAAAACTGGTAACCATTGACTTCCATAGCATTTTAGAATCATTGATGGAAGTTCCTTTTCATTTTTCGAAATATCTTCTTTTGCGTTCAACAGAAGATCATAAAGGGTTTGACTTGAGTTAAAGATGTGTAAATTCTGATTTTTTGGGTGAACTATCACTTTAAAGGGGCTAACAGATTGCACTTTTATTTATTTATTTATATTTTATTATACTTTATAATTATTTATATATGTATGCTTTTTATTTTATTCCTGCCCAAACTTATAGAAATAAGACTTTCAAAACATCTGTAATAATATTAATAATAATAATAGCAAATACTTTGAAAATGTCTTTGTTAAACAACACTTGGAAAATATTCAAGTTCAATAGGAGGATGAATGTTGTCTCACCTGTACAATTGTTAAGTTCACTTAACTTATTATTTTTTATAATTATGGGTAACACTTTAGTTTAGGTCACAATTCACACTATTAACTGTACTGGCTTATTACCCGCCTGTTATTAAGTTATTAACTGCTCATTAGTAGTTATAAAGTATGATCTAATTCTACATCCCTAATCCTACACAAAACCTAAACCCAATTTCTACCTTAATAACTCTTAATAAACAGCTAATTAATAGTTTATTAAGCTAGTAGTGTTAGATAATGGTTTGTTAATACCGTGAATGACCTAAAGTGTTACCGAATTATGCAGTTAATTTGGGTTTAACTTGACTTTAAGGTTTCATTAGTTAATGCATTTACTAACACAAAGTAATAATGAACAATACATGCAGAGCATTTATGAATCATAGTTCAACAGTTACTAATGCATTATTAACATACAAAGTCATGCTTGTGTAATGCACCGTGAGATAACGTGTACAATGTTGTTGTTTTTTAAAAAGTAAAGTCAACTATTGTTTTTTTTACAGTGTGTGTGATGTTGGAGTGTTTACAGATCATCATCAGATGAGTGTTTGCGCATGAGCTGTGAATATGCATGTGTGTTTCTGCTGTCAGGGGAAGCAAACAGTGCCATTTTTTTATTTGGATGCAGATTATGAAGCTGTTTTTCTGCAGCTGCGCCGCATCCGTCCACACCTGAGCACGAGTCCCGCTCGGGGACCTCAGTCTCACATTATGCATGCTAAGATATCATTGTGTTCACTCGCTCTTTGGTGAACTGTGTGGTTTTTACAGTGTATTCATTCTGATGAAGTGTTATACCTTCTAGTTATTGTTTACTTTATCTTTATGCATACTTTATTATAGTCAAATATTTGTGACTGTAAGGTGTGTCATGTTGTTTTATTTAATTTAATTATAGTCTTCTTGTTTTCTGCCCGGCTTTCTGCAATATTATGAAGCTGCAGGCCCGGAGACCCAACTGCACGATCAGACCTGCACATCCAGACCTATCGTTTTCACCTGCTGTTTGAAAGATCGCTTATAAATTGTAACTTACACTTATTTACTGTAAAATATTACGCTATGATTGAATACATTATTATATAAAATAGTAAGCATACTAGATTGATTTAGTGCATTCATTCTGTTGTTCATTCATTCATTCATTCATTCATTCATTTTAGTCCCTTTATTAATCTGGGGTCGCCCCGGCGGAATGAACCACCAACTTATCCAGCATATGTTTTACACAGCGGATGCCCTTCTAGCTGCAACCATTACTGGGAAACACCCACACACACTAATTCACACTCATAAACTACGGACAATTTTTTAGCTCACCCAATCTACCTGTACCGCATGTCTTTGGACTTGTAGGGGAAACCGGAGCACCCAGAGGAAACCCACGCGAACGCGGGTAGAACATGCAAACTCCACACAGAAACGCCAACTGACCCAGCTGAGGCTCGAACCAGTAACCTTCTTACTGTGAGGCGACAGCACTACCTACTGCGCCACCGCGTCGCCCTAACTCTGTTGTGTTTTTATTATCTGTATTTGTAGATATTGTTCAGTTACTCAAATATTTTCAGTCATTTATTGTTTTGTTGTTTAATCATTAAGGATTTATCACACCGTTTCGTATTGAGTTGAGGAAATGAATATTATCTCTTTCTTCACATAGAATAAATTATAGTACTCAAATTTTCTCACAACAAACTTTATATTTGTGTACTTTTTCCCGAGGTCCTACAAGTCATCGAGCTGTAAACAATGCAGAGAAAACTAGTGAAAAATAATAAATGCAATAATAATTATTTATTACGTAGAAAATAACATCAAATAAAATAAATGCTTTACATTCTTTTTTGGGGAGATTTTTCATTTAAAAAAAACTGTGCTGCAGCGTTTGGTGCACTGTATTAGTGTTGGTTTCTGAATTGTAATATCCATCTGGGGAAAAAATACACAAGTCAGAAGTAAATTATTTTTTCTTTAACCAAAGAGAGCTCATGTTGTAAATTCTATGCAGATTAACTGATATTTTGATTTCTAAAGGTCTTATTTGTAATTATTACAGAATTGTTAAACTGTGTGTTACAGTTATCGTCTATGGCAGCACTTCCAGATAGATAATACAGTAATATGTTCAGTAGACCTACATAGCACTAAAATATGTTACAAATAATTGCGTTATTCAGTTGCAGTCAGAAGTATTCGCCCCCCGTTGAATTTGTTTTATTTTTTTAATATTTCCCAAATGATGTTTAACAGAGCAAGGAAATTTTCACAGTATGTCTGATAATATTTTTTCTTCTGGAGAAAGTCTTATTTGTTTTATTTCGGCTAGAATAAAAGCAGTTTTTATGAACATTTTAAGGTCAATATTATTATCCCCTTTAAGCTAATTTTATTTTTGATAGTCTACAGAACAAACCATCATTATACAATAACTTGCCTAATTACCCTAACCTGCCTAGTTACCCTAATTAACCTAGTTAAGCCTTTAAATGTCACTTTAAGCTGTATAGAAGTGTCTTGAAGAATATCTAGTCTAATATAATTTACTGTCATCATGACAAAGAGAAAATAAATCAGTTATTAGAGATGAGTTATTAAAACTATTATGATTAGAAATGTGTTGAAGAAATCTGCTCTCTGTTAAACAGGGGGGCGAATAATTCTGACTTTAACTGAATATTATACATTTTATTATAACATTTTTAATTTAAAGTTTTTTATTTTGCCAGAAAACATTGCTAGAAAATAGTCCCAGAATGGTACAATAACACAGAAAATAAGGGCAAGCTGTAAAATCATCAAATAATGCTATGTTTTGACACTAATTTTGATCAAATCAAACACTGAGATAATATTGTGTTGCTGTAATAAGACGCCACATTGATTTATGACATAAAATCTGGTAATTGTAAAGAATCACTTTAATAAAATCTATAACCTTACTCACGTGTCCGATGTTGCGAAGTGCTGGTCTGAGTGCAGTTGGGTCTCTGTACCTGCCGCTTCACCCAACCCAACAACAGGTGGCACTGTCTGAGAAAACGATAAGTCTGGGAGTGCAGGTCTGAGCGTGCAGTTGGGTCTCCGGGCCTGCAGCTTCACCCTCCTCGCTTTCCGCCATGTGCCCCTTTGTGTATGACCCAAACAAATTATCTTAAACAGCATACCCCAAAATATTGGGTACTTGCGTTTGTGATGAACTATGCGATGCTTGTGACTTTGCAGATGTGTGTGTATCTTGTGTAGAGGTCTCAAAATTATGGCACAAAACGGACACCGAAACAAATTACCAACCAGTTTTAATCGTAAATCTTAATACACGTCTGTTTACAGCTGTCAACATCACGTCTTACCATCGCCATTGTTCAAGCGTTTGGTGATTGCTGATTGGCCAACGCATTTGACCAGAAATAAAACCTTTGACCAATGAAAAACCTTTTGCCACGCCCCTACTGAAAAAAAAAACTTTGACCAATGAAAAACCTTTTGCCACGCCCCTACTGGAAAAAAAAAACTTTGACCAATGAAAAACCTTTTGCCACGCCCCTACTGGAAAAAAAAAGTTTGACCAATGAAAAACCTTTTGCCACGCCCCTACTGGAAAAAAAACTTTGACCAATGAAAAACCTTTTGCCACGCCCTTACTGGAAAAAAAACTTTGACCAATGAAAAACCTTTTGCCACGCCCTTACTGGAAAAAAAACTTTGACCAATGAAAAACCTTTTGCCACGCCCCTACCCGAAAAAAAAACTTTGACCAATGAAAACCTTTTGCCACGCCCCTACCCGAAAAAAAAACTTTGACCAATGAAAAACCTTTTGCCACGCCCCTACCCGAAAAAAAAACTTTGACCAATGAAAAACCTTTTGCCACGCCCCTACCGGAAAAAAAAAGTTTGACCAATAAAAAACCTTTTGCCACGCCCCTACCTGAAAAAAAACTTTGACCAATGAAAAACCTTTTGCCACGCCCCTACTGGAAAAAAAACTTTGACCAATGAAAAACCTTTTGCCACGCCCCTACCCGAAAAAAAACTTTGACCAATGAAAAAGCTTTTGCCACGCCCCTACCCGAAAAAAAACTTTGACCAATGAAAAAGCTTTTGCCACGCCCCTACCCGAAAAAAAAAAACTTTGACCAATGAAAACCTTTTGCCACGCCCCTACCTGAAAAAAAACTTTGACCAATGAAAACCTTTTGCCACGCCCCTACCTGAAAAAAAACTTTGACCAATGAAAAACCTTTTGCCACGCCCCTACCAGAAAAAAAACTTTGACCAATGAAAAACCTTTTGCCACGCCCCTACCAGAAAAAAAACTTTGACCAATGAAAACCTTTTGCCACGCCCCTACCAGAAAAAAAACTTTGACCAATGAAAAACCTTTTGCCACGCCCTTACTGGAAAAAAAACTTTGACCAATGAAAAACCTTTTGCCACGCCCTTACTGGAAAAAAAACTTTGACCAATGAAAAACCTTTGCCACGCCCCTACCCGAAAAAAAAACTTTGACCAATGAAAACCTTTTGCCACGCCCCTACCCGAAAAAAAAACTTTGACCAATGAAAAACCTTTTGCCACGCCCCTACCCGAAAAAAAAACTTTGACCAATGAAAAACCTTTTGCCACGCCCCTACCGGAAAAAAAAAGTTTGACCAATAAAAAACCTTTTGCCACGCCCCTACCTGAAAAAAAACTTTGACCAATGAAAAACCTTTTGCCACGCCCCTACTGGAAAAAAAACTTTGACCAATGAAAAACCTTTTGCCACGCCCCTACCCGAAAAAAAACTTTGACCAATGAAAAAGCTTTTGCCACGCCCCTACCCGAAAAAAAACTTTGACCAATGAAAAAGCTTTTGCCACGCCCCTACCCGAAAAAAAAAAACTTTGACCAATGAAAACCTTTTGCCACGCCCCTACCTGAAAAAAAACTTTGACCAATGAAAACCTTTTGCCACGCCCCTACCTGAAAAAAAACTTTGACCAATGAAAAACCTTTTGCCACGCCCCTACCAGAAAAAAAACTTTGACCAATGAAAAACCTTTTGCCACGCCCCTACCAGAAAAAAAACTTTGACCAATGAAAAAACTTTTGCCACGCCCCTACCTTTTGCCACGCTCATTTCTCCAGACTGCAGTTACCCATACTAGCCTTTGTGTGTGTGTGTGTGTGCAACGCTATCTCACGTACGATTTGCCCATCACCCAATGACGGTTGGGGTTAGGGGTGGGGTTAGGTGCCACGCCTCCTTTTTAAAATCGTACATTTTCGTATGACTGAACTCGTACGAATTCGTACGAATTAGCCACTAAACTGACAAAACCTAAAATACTTACGTTTCCTCGTGAGATCAGGCTGGTGTGTGTGTGTGTGTGTGTGTGTGTGTCATGTTTTCATTAGTTGAGTTAGTCTAGTGTCTTGTTCTTCATTGGTTATCCTTGTCATAAGTCTGGTTTCTCTTTAATTGTTTCATGTTATGTGATCTTTAGTGTTTGAGATATATATATATATATATACAGTTGAAGTCAGAATTATTCGCCCCCCTGTTTATTTTTTCCCCCAAGTTTCTGTTTAACAGAGAGCAGATTTTCTCAGCACATTTCTAATCATAATAGTTTTAATAACTCATCTCTAATAACTGATTTATTTTCTCTTTGTCATGATGACAGTAAATAATATTAGACTAGATATTCTTCAAGACACTTCTATACAGCTTAAAGTGACATTTAAAGGCTTAACTAGGTTAATTAGGGTAACTAGGCAGGTTGGGGTAATTAGGCAAGTTATTGTATAATGATGGTTTGTTCTGTAGACTATCGAAAAAAATTATTAGCTCAAAGGGGATAATAATATTGACCTTAAAATAAACCTTAAATGGTGTTTAAAAAATTAAAAACTGCTTTTATTCTAGCTGAAATAAACAAATAAGACTTTCTCCAGAAGAAAAAAATATTATCAGACATACTGTGAACATTTCCTTGCTCTGTTAAACATAATTTGGGAAATATTTAAAAAAAGAAAAAAAAATTCAAAGGGGGGCGAATATTTCTGACTTCAACAGTATATATATACTGTATATACCCTCATGTTTCCTTGTTCTTGGTCTAGCTTTGTTTGTGTAACCTCTCTCTCATTAATACAAGCTTATTGTGAAGTGTTACCTATAAAAACTCAATGTTTCTGTAGTTCATTTGTTTGCACCGGGAGTAAAAGTTACAGGAGTTTTTTCTGACCTCAGCAGTGTGGTTCACATTCATAAAAGCGCTTGTAGCAGGTAATAAATGTCACTAATGTGTGTGTTTGCTGTGTGTTGTTGTGTGTTTGTGTAGCTGGAAGACGCTCAGGGTCCAGTGCTCATGACTACTGTGGCCATGCCTGTGTTCAGCACCAAAAACGAGACCGTGAGTGATCATGAACTCCCACTGCTGGAGTGTTGATGCTTCAATGGTTGGGAATCCTCGGAAATGTTTTGGTTCTGTCTGGTTCTGTTCAAATGATTAAAGGACTTTGTAAAGTAGTAGTGGTTTGGGAAATAATGCACAATTCTCTCCCAGTCAGTAGTTGATTGATTCTTTTAATCATTTATTCAAGTTATTCGCTCAAAATAGCTGATTCATTTCGAAACGAGGCACGTGACTGAATCATTGAATCATTGGCTCAAATGATTTATTCAGAAGCAGAATCAGTCGTTCATTTTGAATTGAATCAATTCATTTTGAACGAATCATTCATTCATTTTGAATTGTTTGGTCAAAATGGCTAATTCATTTAGAAATGAGGCTGAATGGATTATTGAATCATTGACTCAAATGATTCATCTAGAAGCAGAATCATTCATTCAAACTATTTGTTCAAATAGCAGATTCATTTAGAAATTAGGCAGTTGACTTTCTTTACAAATGGATCATTGAATCATTGACTCAAACGATTCCTTCAGCTACAGAATCATTCATTCTAACTATTTGTTAAAAATATTTGATTCGTTTAAAAAAGAGTCAAGTGTCTAGCTTTATGAATGGATCATTGAATCATTGACTCAAGTGATCAATTCAGAAACAGAATCATTTATTCAAACTGTTTGTTCAAAATAGCTGATTCATTTAGAAATGAGGCAGGAATGGATCATTGAATTGTTGACTGAAATGATTCATTTAGAAACAGAATCACTCATTCAAACTATTTGTTTAAAAATGAGACAAGTGACTCTATGAATGGATCATTGAATCATTAAGTCATTGACGCAAATGATTAATTCAGTAACAGATTCATTCGAACTATACGTTTAAAATGGCTGATTAATTTAGAAATAGGGCAAGTGCTGTCTCTATGAATGAATCACTGAATCATTGACTCAAATGATTAATTTAGAAACAGAATCATTAATTCAAACTGTTTGTTCAAAATACCTTATTTGTTCAGAAATGAGACAAGTGACTCTTTGAATGAATCATTGAATCATTGACTCAAATGATTCATTCAGAAATCATTCATTTAAACTATTTGTTGAAAAAATAGCCGATTAATTTAGAAATTAGGTAAGTTACTCTTTATTAATGAATCATTGAATCATTGACTCAAACGATTCATTCAGCAACAGATGCATTAATTCAAACTGTTTATTCAAAATAACTGAGTCATTTAGAAATGAGGCAAGTGACTGTCTCTATATGTGGATCATTGAATCATTGACTCAAACGATTCATTCAGCAATAGATGCATTAATTCAAACTGTTTATTCAAAATAACTGAGTCATTTAGAAATGAGGCAAGTGACTGTCTCTATATGTGGATCATTGAATCATTAAGTCAAATGATTCATTTAGAAACCAAATAATTAATTCAAACTATTTGTTCAAATAGCAGAGTCATTTAGAAATAAGGCAAGTGACTCTTTATGAATGGATTGTTGAATCACTGACTCAAACGATTCATTCAAAAACTGAATCATTCATTCAAGCATCCAAAACAAAGACTAAAATCATGATGAACGGTATGCTCAGAAATCAATGCTATTAGTCCTAATATCAAAAGATGAATTAATATAATATGATAAATGGTTTGCTGTAGTTTTGTCTCATGTTGGTTGTTTTCAGAGGAATAAAGGGATTCTTCTCGGAGTAGTCGGCACAGATGTACCAGTGTCTGAAATACTGAAGGCCATCCCTAAATACAAGGTACACGATAAACACGTCAGATGATTCTCCGTCTATTAAAATGACAGTCACTTATAGATATGCACTTTATGTATATGAAGACTTGTTTGGTGAAGTAGTGTACAAGATTTAAAGGGAAAATAAGCCTGTCTGCATCACCCCGAGAGCCTCTCCTAGTGAATGTGCACTTGAGTGGAGATATATTTAAACAGCAAATGCTTTTATACTGATTTGATCCCATTAAAAGCCTTTTCTCCACTATTAAAAGCCATGATAGGTAGTGCGGACGTACATTAATATAACTAACAAACAATCAATCATTTCACAATACTAGTGAAGAACACACACACACACACACACTATTTGGACATAATAATATACTGTACAAACTTTCTATCCATTCTCCTATAAATTCAGTTTTTGTACATTAAGATCAACATTAATTACAGTGTTTATACACTATTTTTTTGTCCTCGGCATGACAGATGTCCCCACCAGATAATAAAAAAACTATAATCATGCATTACTATTCTTCTATATTTTGTCCCCGCAATGCAGGAATACCTACACCAAACGCACACATTGTAGAATGAGTATAAAACGTTAAATAGAGGTGAGACTTTCAGCAGGGAGCTGATAATTACAGTCACTATCTGTCCTGAAACACACACACACACACACACGGTTGAGTGACTGAGATGGCTGATAATGAGCACAGTAAGTGTGTTAAGTGCTGCGTCTCACTGAACTGCTCACACTTAAAATCAAAGTGCTTATAAACGGCTCTCTTCATGAGGAAAAGAAGACAATGCAGAAGCCACATTAATGCTGTCTTGTTTCTAGTCCAAATATCTAAATATTATAAAATCAATAAGCATTTTCTGGAAAAGTATCAAATATGGTTTTGTTTTCAGAAATAATGAGTCAATTTTAAGTGAGTTTTTTATTTAAGTGGACCTATTATGCAAAAAATACTTTCATGCAGGGTTTAAACCCAGTTGTGTGTCAGCAGTGTGTGAATATAATCAGCTTTAATAATCAGACTTGATCAAAACAGTCTGCAGAAACACTTTGATTGACATTCTCCCTTTGTACGTGTCATCAGAGGGGTAAAGCCCCGCCCACTAGTGCCCATCTCTCCCTCATTAGCATAGGGCTTCAGTTTTGTTTATGAATCTGTCACTATGCTGACACACAGGCATTTGTAGCTCCGCCCTCTTCTGTAAAGAGCACAATCTCATTTGAATTTAAAGCGACAGTCACCAAAACGCCACAATTAGGATCAAAGCCTGAAAGGGTCAGTTTCAGAGAGCTAGAGAACATTATCTGTGTGATGTTTACAGCTCAAACTTCACTACACACTCTAGAGACAGCAGAGACTTCATTTATTTTTTGTAAAAAGGGGCAGAATTGGTCTCCTTTTAGACACAACCACAGGTTCTGGAATCTATTATGTCATAGGTTGCATAAACTCCGCCCACTTCTACTGCACTGCCTGTTTAGCCATGCAAATATGCGAAACAGTCAGCCAATCAGAGCAGTGGGCGTTTCCTTCTGTGTCTACAATCGGCGACACTGATTGGACTACATTGGACATTATTTATGAAACACAAAATAATCAATACAATTATCAAGTAATAAAAGCAGCCCATATGGAAACTACACCTTAAAGGGTGCCTATTGTGCAGAACTCACTTTAATAAGGGGTTTAAACTCAGTTGTGTGGATATCTCCAGCCTCTAATGGTCAACATGAATTAATTGTATTTATTATAATCAGACTTGATCAAAACAGTCTGCAGAAACACTTTGATTGACATTCTCCCTTTGTACGTGTCATTAGAGGGGGAAAGCCCCGCCCACTAGTGCCCATCTCTCCCTCATTAGCATAGGATTGTTTTTTAATCTGTCACTATGCTGACACACAGGCATTTGTAGCTCCGCCCTCTTTTGAAAAGAGCACAATCTCATTTGAATTTAAAGCGACAGTCACCAAAACGCCACAATTAGGATCAAAGCCTGAAAGGGTCAGTTTCAGAGAGCTAGAGAACATTATCTGTGTGATGTTTACAGCTCAAACTTCACTACACACTCTAGAGACAGCAGAGACTTCATTTATTTTTTGTAAAAAGGGGCAGAATTGGTCTCCTTTTAGACACAACCACAGGTTCTGGAATCTATTATGTCATAGGTTGCATAAACTCCGCCCACTTCTACTGCACTGCCTGTTTAGCCATGCAAATATGCGAAACAGTCAGCCAATCAGAGCAGTGGGCGTTTCCTTCTGTGTCTACAATCGGCGACACTGATTGGACTACATTGGACATTATTTATGAAACACAAAATAATCAATACAATTATCAAGTAATAAAAGCAGCCCATATGGAAACTACACCTTAAAGGGTGCCTATTGTGCAGAACTCACTTTAATAAGGGGTTTAAACTCAGTTGTGTGGATATCTCCAGCCTCTAATGGTCAACATGAATTAATTGTATTTATTATAATCAGACTTGATCAAAACAGTCTGCAGAAACACTTTGATTGACATTCTCCCTTTGTACGTGTCATTAGAGGGGGAAAGCCCCGCCCACTAGTGCCCATCTCTCCCTCATTAGCATAGGATTGTTTTTTAATCTGTCACTATGCTGACACACAGGCATTTGTAGCTCCGCCCTCTTTTGAAAAGAGCACAATCTCATTTGAATTTAAAGCGACAGTCACCAAAACGCCACAATTAGGATCAAAGCCTGAAAGGGTCAGTTTCAGAGAGCTGGAGAACATTTTCAGCTCAAACTTCACTGACACACTCTTGAGACATCAGAGACGCATTTTGCATTTTGAGAAATTGAGCATAATAGGTCTCCTTTAAGAAACGATCACCGGTTAACAATCACAAGCTATTATGGCATAGGTTGCATAAACTCCGCCTCCACCAAAAATTGATGCCCACTTCTACTGCGCTGCCTGTTTAGCCATGCAAATATGCAAAACAGTCAGCCAATCAAAGCAGCGGGCGTTTACCACTGAGGCTGCGTTCACACCAGATGCGGATGAAGTGTCAAGCGTGAGTGATTTACATGTTAATTCAATGCAAAGACGCAAATAGACATCCTGCTACGCAATTCACCAAATGAGTTGAGCGATTTGACGTGCTTAACGTGTGGATCGCTTGAGTTGGAAAATCTGATCTTCAGCGGACATTCGTGCCACATTAATCAATCAGGAGCATGCTCTCGATTATGACCTAGCGCCTGTTGTTGGTGTCCCAAGGGGAAGTCCTCCTGCCGACACCACCAACAGCTCACCAAACTGGGCTGGGCTCAGTCAGAAGCACCGCTGAAAGCCTCCATCATCCAGGGATAGTTTCTGATAGAGTTGATGAACTGCACCTCTGAAAGTATCTAGTGCACTCAAACACGGCGCCAAACAAATCCACCCTGTATTTCAGCCTTCATAAATAGGTCCCGAATAGGTCTACTTTAAAATATTTTGAAATATAGCGATATATGGTACAGATTCCATTTGTAGTAGTTCTTGAAGCTCATTCCATAAACATGGAGCATAACTAGAAAAGGCAGATCGACCTAACTCTGTATGCAGCTTAAATAAGAGAATGGGGTAAACTGATAGGGTCTTTAAAGAGCTGTAGACTATAGCACTGGCTCTTACTTTAAATATGTGACAGAATCTGTATATTTGATGGCTGTTATTTATTTATTTATATATTTATTTATTTATTTATTTACTTATTTGTTTATTTTTGTCTGTTCTCAGCTGGGAATCCATGGATATGCCTTTGCCATCACCAACAACGGATACATCCTCACCCATCCGGACCTGCAGCCACTGGTAATGTATGTGTGGTGATGAGGACGACAGTGACGGGAATGGAGAGAGCGTCTCATCAGAGTCATTGTGCTGACAGCTGTGAACACTAATGAGGGTTTGACAGACGATGAAAACACTCCATTCAGCCACCAATGCAGAATCAAAGCCTCCTTCATGATCGCAGGTCACCAGTGTGTCCGTAAATAAAGCTGTTCAGCAGCCAGAGAGAGAGAAAGTGCTGGAAAAGACAACTTTAACTTTTCTTACTCAGAGTTGTGTCTTGGTTCTAGTCCAAATATCTAAAATCTCTTAAATCAAGAAGCATTGTCTAGACAAGCATGTGTGTTTATGGGTGTTTCCCAGTACTGGGTTGCAGCTGGAAGGGCATCTGCTGTGTAAAACATATGGAATAGTTGGCTATGGAGTCAATCTAGGACTACAGTATATATACATGCAAAATAAAAGAAAGTTGTGCAAACAAAAAATAAAGTATTGAGCAAAAAATAAACAAATAAATGCAAATCTCCAAAAATCACAAAGCGAAAGTGTATTTTTAAGAAATAAAAATAAATTTTGCTAACAAAAATAAAGAACTGCAAATGGAAAATTAAGTTTAGAAAAATAAAAATGAAATTTGCAAACAAAAAAGAACTGCAAATTAAAATCAAGCAGTGAAAAAAAAAAAAACCTAAAATAAATGCAATAAAAAAAAAAAAAAAAAAAAATATATATATATATATATATATATATATATATATATATATATATATATATATATATGTATATGTATATATACAGTATAGTCAGAATTATTCGCCTCCTTTTGATTATTCTTTTTTAAATATTTCCCAAATGATGTTTAACAGAGCAAGGGAATTTTCACAGTATGTCTGATAATAGGTTTTCTTCTGGAGAAAGTCTTATTTGTTTTATTTCAACTAGAATAAAAGCAGAAACAAACATTTTAAGGTCAATATTATTAGCCCCTTTAAGCTATATTTGTTTTCGATAGTCTACAGAACAAACCATCGTTATACAATAACTTAACAATAAACAAAAATTGCCCTAACCTGTCTGGTTAACCTAATTAACTTATTTAAGTCTTTAAAAGTCACTGCTTGATTTTTATTTGCAGTTCTTTATTTTTATTTTTGGAGATTTGCATTTATTTATTTATTTTTTTACTCAATACTTTATTTTTTGTTTGCAAAAATGTCTTTATTTTGCAAGTATAGGTTGACTCCATAATTGGCGGTTCATTCCGCTGCGGTGACCCCTGTTAAATAAGGGACTAAGCCGAAGGAAAATAAAGGAATGAGTTTTGAGTAATGTTTTAAGGTTACAGTAGTAGTAGCACTCATGCTTCGGGTGTTGGCAGCTTCAATAACATCAGTGCTGTTTGTTGCTTTACTCAGAGGGTAATAACTGTCCTAAAGTTAGTTCTGAGATAAGTCTCAATCTACTGTTGACATTATTAAAGCAGTTGTTTATTGTTTATTCAGACCCAATTTCACTCTAAAATACTGTAAAATATACTGTAGCTTACTGTAGTTTAAAATAGTAGTTTAATTCTACCAGCAGAGGGCAGTATTTACCCACACACACATGCATACACACCCAGCACCAGGGAAAGGTTATGATTTAATAAACCTTTATGTGACAGGCATTAGTTTACATTAGTCATAGAGACCAATGCATTTTAGTTCATATATTGTACTGTCACTTGTTTCCCAGTATCTCCGCTGTTCTGTGTTTTCAGTATGAAGAAGGGAAAAAGCGGAGAAAGTCCAGTTACAGCAGTGCGGATCTGTCTGAGGTGGAGTGGGAGGACAAGGAGGACGAGGTGTTTGTGATTATTGAACAAATAAATAAGTAAAAAATTAGATATATACACAGTGCTCAGCATATATGACTACACCCCTCACAGATCTCTCATTTAGATTAATGCTTTCTAAAGGATGCTTTACAATATTATACTTGTGCATAACATTAGATTAGTCAATACTGAAGCCAAATCTGGAGCTAATCTAACAAAATAAGTTATGATAATGGTCCAAAATTAGTACAGCCAAATTTATACGTTATAGAAAAATATTAAAAACAAAATTCATATGTAATATATATGCTAATATAATTGTAATCAAGTGCTGATGTAATTGTATAATTGTAATCAAGTGCTGAACAGAGCACACATTAAAAGGCTTTAAGCGTCTGCAGCACTCATTAGTGTGAGAGGAAACATATGTTCAGGACACCCGCAGTGTTTCTGCTGCATTTCCAACTACATGCACACAGAGAATACATCCATTTCTTTCATTTAAGATCAGGAGATTCACCCCAAATCTGTAAAGCTTCTTATGAGTGTCCAGAAAAGCTCTGTGTGAATGTAATGAGTTATTATTTTTTATTATGACAAAAGGAGTTTATTCCAGCGTTGTTGTGGATGTGTTTTACCATCAAGCTTTTATCAGTTCCGTAAAACATAATTTCAAATCCCTGTTGATAAAAATGGATGCATTTCATTGTTTGATTGTCAGATGTGTTTGTTCTCTCTCAGCTGCGTAATGCTATGGTGAACAGACAGACGGGAAGCTTCTCTATGAGCGTGAAGAAAACTGTGGATAAAGGGGCAAGAAACTTCACCTAAACACACACACACACACACACACACACACACACACACACACACACACACACACACACACACACACACACACACACACACACACACACACACACACACACACACACACACACTCACACACACACACACACACACACACACACACCACACACTCACACACACACACACACACACACCACACACACACACACACACACACACACACACACACACACACACACACACACACACACACACACACGGATAAATATAATAGGAAATACTGTGTTTTTGCTCTGTTACACAGCACTTGTAATATTTGTATGAATAAACATAATACCGCACAAGTCTTTTTTTTAATTCTCTAATAGCGTTTGTGTGTGTTTGTGTGTTTCAGAAGCGTGTGCTTGTTCTTCACAATGATTACTACTACACAGACATTAAAGGAACACCCTTCAGGTGAGATCTGATGTTTTCTGTTCCTTTACAAATGAAGTGTGGTGTAAAACAACAAGACTACCCGAGAGTAAAGAGTTGCTGTGTTACCATGGCAACTGTAGAATCACCACAACAGATCAGTTACTATAGTTGTTGTGTTACCATAGCGACTGTAGAATCACCACAACAGATCAACTATAGTTGTTGTGTTACCATAGCAACTGTGGAATCACCACAACAGATCAATTACTATAGTCGTTGTGTTACCATAGCGACTGTGGAATCACCGCAACAGATCAATTAATATATTTGTTGTGTTACCATAGCAACTGTAGAATCACCACAACAGATCAATTACTATAGTTGTTGTGTTACCATAGCGACTGTGGAATCACCGCAACAGATCAATTACTACAGTTGTTGTGTCTCCATAGCGACTGCAGAATCACCACAACAGATTAGTTACTGTAGTTGTTACCATAGCAACTGGTGAATCACCACAACAGATTAAGTCAAGTATATATAAGTAAACTACTACAAGTATTACTACACAATGTTGGCCTGAAGTAAATCTCTGCACTCTGTTAGATGATTTATTTCTCTGGTTTTCAGCTTAGGAGTGGCTCTGTCAGGAGGTCATGGCAAATATGTCTTCAGAGGAAACATCTCTGTTGAGGAAGGTAACTATACGCGAGACTACAACTGACTCATTTATAATAAGTGTGATTGCTGGTATTGGGCACGTTACTTAAAAAAACCATTAGTTATAGTTACTGGTTAGTTCTCAAAAATAGTAACTGAGTTAGCAACTGAATAACATTGTAGCATTGTTATAAATTTAACTATATAAATGCAAATAAACACTTAGTAACATTGGTATAAAAGTAACTAATCACTTAGGGAAAGTAACTATTGGATAACTTTTAAAAAGAAAAAACTGCAACTAATCTAACAAATTAACTTAAATCACAGTGTAAAGTTTGTACACCCTAATAAATATTCGTTCATTAATTCTCCTTTAGCTTAGTTCCTTTATTAATCTGGGGTCGCCACTGCTGAATGAACCACCAACTTATCCAGCATATGTTAAATTATAATAATAATGATAATAATAATAATAATTCCTCACATTTATATAGCGCTTTTCTAGACACTCAAATCGCTTTACACATAGGGGGGGAATCTCCTCATCCACCACCAGAGTGCAGCATCCACCTGGATGACGCGACGGCAGCCATTTTGCGCCAGACCGCACACCACACACCAGCTGATTGGTGGAGAGGAGACAGAGTGATGAAACCAATTATGATATGAGGATGGTTAGGAGGCCATGATAGACGGAGGCCAGTGGGCAGATTTGGCCAGGATGCCGGGGTTAAACCCCTACTCTTTTTCGAAGGACATCCTGGGATTTTTAATAACCACAGAGAGTCAGGACCTCAGTTTAACGTCTCATCCGAAAGACGGCGCTCACTGAGCAGTATAGAGTCCCCGTCACTATACTGGGGCATTAGGTTGGGCGCCCCTGCTGGCCTCACTAACACCACTTCCGGCAGCAACCTAGTGTTCCCATGTGGTCTCCCATCCAGGTACTGACCGGGCGCAGCCCTGCTTAGCTTCAGTGGGCGACCATGTGAGAGTTGCAGAGAGCTAGCTGCCGGCTACACAGCGGATGCCCTTCCAGCTGCAACCCATTACTGGGAAACACCCATACACACTAATTCAAACACACACTCATGCACTACGGCCAATGTAGTTCATCAGTTCCCCTATAGCGCATGTGTTTGGACTGTGGGGGAAACCGGAGCACCCGGAGGAAACCCACACCAACACGGGGAGAACATGCAAACTCCACACAGAAACGCCAACTGACCCAGCCGAGGCTCGAACCAGCGATCTTCTTACTGTGAGGCCACAGTGCTAAACATTGAGCCACCGTGCCGCCTCCCAATAAATATGTTAGGGATAAATATTACATAGTTAGGTAATGAGGTACGAGAAAACATAAAAATGTAAGTCAATTTTTTTATTCAAGTGTATGATCTTTCTAATCCTAAAGATGTTCAGTGACCAAACTCTTATTGAAATGGATATACCTGATTAATAAAACTGTTCTGTTTAAATGCACCAACATATATTGGCTATATTTACTGAGAAATGGATACAAATCTGAATTTTCAAAAGAGGGTGTACTCGTTTATGCTGAGCACTGTAATTTCAGCACTGGTTTAATAGCTAGTTATAACATATAATTTATTGATTGTAATCCATAGATATATACACTAGATATGGCATACGGACCCTGAGCATGCGTCAATAGCGCCGCCACATTTGTACAGGGCTCCCAGGACAGAAGTCATTCAACCACACTAAGCCAACCTGAAGATACTGAACTTTAGTGCTGTGTACGAGTGTAAAAACGAGCCAACAAAGCATAAAGGCTTGAACATTTCATAGGTAAGATTTAGTTTTTTACATTTTTGTAAGATATGAACTTTTGTGCTCAACAAGTAACGTTATTGATGATAATACTGCACTGACCATAAGGCAAAGTAGCACCAACTTGCACTAAATTCTAGGCTTATGCAAGAAATTGTTGAATAAAATCAGCAAACAATGTAAATGAAATATGACAACAAGATGCTGCGGTGCCAGAAACTATTATTATTGTCAGCTAAGTGAAGTAACGGCTAGTTTTTGAAGTATCTTATAAGGGTGCCTGATAACATAACAGTGCCTGCACCTCTGTGCATACTGTCCACCCCAAATTATTGACGATTACAAATGTTATACCATTTAGATCAGACAGGTGGATCTGCACATTGAGACACAGGAATATCGATGGCTTACACGAGTCGTTTATAACGGAGATTCATTCACAAACGAATCGCTGCCTCTGTCAGAATGAGAAGTGAAAGCAGGAGAGGGGGTGTGTTTTAACAGGGAGGGAGATAATACATTTCCATCACACAAACACACACTCTTTGTCGGCAATGCCCGTGCGGTCACTGATCCATCAATATAAAAAAAGTGATGTAAAATTATAATTTTCGTATAATTTAAATAAATATTTGCATACTGACCAGCGGGAAAACTTCCGATCACAGATATATGTGTATATGTGTGTATATCTCTGGCTCTGGGGTGCGTTTCCCAAAAACATCGTTAGCCAACTAAGGTCGCAAGTTCCGTCGTTACAAAGTTCTTTGATTTGCTGTTTCCCAAATCCATCGCTCCAACGAACATTCGCAAACTGCGTCGCAAACTTGAGCCCTTGAAACGACACCTCTGGAGCTGTAGTTAGAAGCATAGTTCCTGGCTGTGTTCTATTCCCACTTATCCCCCCTATGCCCTATTCATTTAGAACATTCTAACATTCAAAGTTGGAATGATTAATAATAAAAAAGCATTAAGCTCATCTCTCTTAGGTGTAATTTGCTTTCAAAGTATTTTTACAGTTCAGTTTTAGCGATCTTCATGTTTACAATTGTGCTCCCTTCACAGTGCACTTTGAACACATTGATATCATTTTGAACACAGCCTCATGGCGAAAACTATAGGTATATTTAAAAACGGAAATTATGTTACGTCTCCAAAGCTTGTGAAAATAAAAAACATAGCATACGTTAATTCTTTTATTTTATAGTGGGTTATTTATTAAGTTTCTCTGCTGTATATGACATGGGCCTGTTGGTTAGAACTTTCTGCTGTGGTTTGCATGTGTCAAATTGTAATTTTTTTTTTTAATAAATAAACAATATCCTAAATAATAATAATCATCATCATCATTAATATTATTATTAAAGTAAATATATTTATAATAAATCACCTCATTATTTATTTATTTATTTATATGATTTATATATGATATTAGAATATTTGTTAGCTTTTGTAAGTGATTTTATGTTTTAGAATAGAATATGTAATGTTCAACTTCTCAATAATTTTAGTAAAGCAAACACAGGCCCTATATGTGCCGTTTACTTATATTTTAAATAATATGGGAAGCGAGTGCATGTTTTTACCAAAACTAATATTGGATATTTTAAATGCATGTTTGTGTAAAACAATATAATTTGCACAAAGAAATGATGGGGTTGTTCTCTAAAGAAGTTCCTCCACCCCGTTTAGAGCATCATTATGAGCGTTTTACGTTATAACTAACGTGGTTCAAGCGATGGATCTGCGACAGAGAAACTAGGGGTTTTGGAAAACACTCGTCACTACATCGTTCTTTCCCCAAACGATGCATCGCACTATGATAAATCAGTCGCGAGTTACGTCGTTGTTTGGGAAACACAACCCTGGATGACCAGTCCTCCACTGCACCTTGGTCCCACATTTATTTAAAAGGAGCGCTACCCTGTACTAAAATGGCGGCTCTATTGACGCATACCTTCCAATAGACATCTAATGTAAATATCTATGATTGTAATCAATGTTCACTTTTGCTAATCAGGGATTCTGCATTGCTTTGCTAAACCAATGCATTTGCTTCTGTTTCAGGGCTGCATGATTTGGAGCATCCAGATGTTGCATTAGCAGATGAATGGTACAGCAGGTTATTTATGTAGATATTTTATTCAGCTCTTTATTTGTATGCCGATTGAAGTATGTGATGTTTGCTTGCTTGTGTGTGTGTGTGTGTGTGTGTGTGTGTGTGTGTGTGTGTGTGTGTGTGTGTGTGTGTGTGTGTGTGTGTGTGTGTGCGCGTGCATGACTGATGTTTTTCAGGACATACTGTAACACAGAGGAACATCCAGACCATCACGTCCTCTCTCAGATTGAAGCCATTAAGCTGTATTTCAGTGGAGAAGAGCATCTGAAGTGTGAGAGAGCTTCAGTTGGTGTTTCTGTGTGGAGTTTGCATGTTCTCCCCGTGTTGGCGTGGGTTTCCTCCGGGTGCTCCGGTTTCCCTTCACAGTCCAAACACATGCGCTATAGGGGAATTGATCAACTAAACTGGCCGTAGTGTATGCGTGTGAATGAGTGTGAATGAGTCTGTATGGGTGTTTCCCAGTGATGGGTTGCAGCTGGAAGGGCATCCGCTGTGTAAAACATATGCTGAAATAGTTGACGGTTCATTCCGCTGTGGCGACCCCTGATGAATAATGTGTGTGATGTGCTGTAAATAATCGTGCTCTGCCTTGTGTAGGTGATCAGGAGCTGGTGCAGGAGGTGTTGTTTGATGCGGTGGTCACGGCACCACTGGAGGCGTACTGGACCAGCCTCGCACTCAATAAATCAGAGTAAGGACAGCTCATAAACACACTTCATAAACAAGTTTCTAGATGCACTTATTGTACAACATTGAAGGAACACTTTAATATGTGACTTTGGTCCACAAAGCCAGTCATAAGGCTCAATTTTTTTTTTATTTGCACTTTCTGAAAGCTGAATAAATACGCTTTCCATTGATGTAGAGGGCAATGGGCTCAAACTCAATTCCTGGAGGGCCACAACTCTGCATAGTTTAGCTCCAACCACCTTCAACTCACAGCTGCTTAACAGTCTCTACACTCAGAAAAACTGGTACAATGTTGTACCAAAGGAGGTACAAACCCTTGTCACTGGGGCATGACCTTTTTATGGGACAGAATTGTACCTTAAGACAAAAAACACATATTTACCACTGCAGTTTGTACCTTTAAGGACATGATTTGTACCGTGGGAAACCGAAATGTACCTTTTGGTTTTAAAACCTGCAGATACAATATTGTACCTTCATCATAGGTACAAATCTGATCCATGAAGGCACCACTGCAGTGACAAGTGCTTCATCCAAAATGCATCATTTTATTTTTAGTAAATATAAAACATCAAATAGATTTATTAAACAATGTTTTAGTTTTTGTGTAAATGCACCTTTTCCATTTACAATAAAGACTAAAAAATACTTTAATATAAATCAATATATCTATTTTTTGCTGAACATTTCTCAACACTTTTCACAGAAATGTTAGAGACACATTCCCCCATCTACAATATAAAGCATTTGTTTTCTCCAATTTCCACACAATACCTTTGTAATCACTTAAAAGTTAATTTATTTGACTTAATTTTAAATTAGAAATAGAATTATGCAAAGGTATTGTACTGAGATATGCACAATGTTTGATTAGCTTTACAACACTAAAATGTCTGCATCAACACTTTGCATATGCAGGACTTTTGCCAGCTGACGTGTGTAGTGGAAAGCAAACGCCAAAAGGTGCGGATATCAATAATGAAACTGTATTTACCAGAAAATGCATGACAAATGTTTATTAAAAATGTCTTAAATGTTTAGTTTGCAATATCTATAGTTTTGTTTTACCAGTTGTTTTGTATTATATAACTTAATAATTAAAGTTTATGAGTTTCTTTAAAGGTGCAGTATGTGAGTTTGACACCCAGTGGTTGAACTAGGTATTGCACTCCTGGATCAAAATAAACGCAAGCGCGGGTTGCCAGATTGAGGAGAGGAGTGAGTGATTTAAACTGTAATCTAAGTAAAAGCAACAACACGCGATAGAGGGAATATTCTCCATATTAAAAGGAGTTTTGGTTGTAACCAACACCTGGAATTGATATATTAGAAACGGCTTCTATTTCTCACAGCTGAACAACAGAAACCCATGACAGTGATCACCTCAGGTAAACCTCGTGTGCTTTATTCAGTGCTAAATGCTAACAATGCGAGTCTGAATGCCATTTGACATGACATCTATTGCCATATACTGAAAGCAGCAGCAGATAGTTCAGCTCAGATCTGGAGAATACAATAAAGCGTCTGAAACTGAACTTCTGAACTAAACACACATGAGTGATTCAGCATCTACATTTAATGATGTTAAAGAGGGTTAACATGTATTAAACAGATTCTAAAGCTAACCATTTCGTGAGTGAGTGCATATTCTGTGCTTCTGAATGGCTGTGTTTACATTTCTGTCGTGTTTCGTCTGGTGCAGACAGCCAAATTGCTCATCACTGCGGATCTCATCATGAAGCGTGTTGTTAGGACACGCAGTTACAATGAGACCTGCTCACCTAATGTTTACACTCGTAATATTTATATTATTTGCTAATTAATAACCTCATGTGGAACTCTGAATCTGTCTCATTTTGACGTCTGATGTTGTCTATATCAGTCACGGACGCATGCTTTCAGAGCCTTTCTGAATGAATGAATGAATGAATGAATGAAATACGCAATAAGGCAACCCGGGGTGCTGAATTATAATTGGTTAAACTGGCATTGTGCAGGTTAAGTTTACCTAAACAAAGACAGCGCTCCGGCACGGAAAAACCATTTTCAAAGCAGAATATCTGACTTCAGCATTGTTATTCAGTTAGACATGTTCACTTGGGATGTTTCTGAAATATCTACACACATAATATGGTGTTTTTATGCTTTAGAAGAGTCAAAATACAGTCACATACAGCCACCTTTAAGCATATGCTTTTAAATGAAGATTCATGTTTTAATATGGAAATCATTCATAAAATCACTTTCCAGTCATATTTATTTTCATAGATATTGTAATAAAGAAGGAGTTGTCCAACACTTATGTACCTTTTTATGAGAACAATTGTGTACCTTCATTTCAATTGTACAATAAAAGGTACAGAACATTATCATAAGAGCTCTTTTCTGCACCATATAAGTGTCGCAATCACTACTACAGATCTGAGAACTACAAATCTGCCTGCAAAAGAACTACATATTTAGTCATGCACCACTCACACGCCTGGCCTAGATCCCCATGATTGCAAACAGACACAGCTGAAGCTGTTCAGGACTAATTACACAGACTACACTATATATATATATACACCTCTCAAACACACACATTGCTGAGTCTTGTTGAACTGTTAAGTGAACATTACGACGCGGTTTCCTTGCCTCGCTTTGTTTTGTTTGTTTACATTGTACTGTATGCTGCCTGCCTGTATTGACCATCTGCCTGTTTTTGACTACGACTCTGGATTGCCCGTATACATCTGTTTGCTCCTGTGTTGACTGTTGCTTGCCTGACCATTCTGATAAATAAAACCTGCATTTGGATCCACACCTCTGTTCTCAGCCTCACTTCACGTTACAGAAGACTCAGCCACATGTGTGTTTGAGAGGTTTATATATATATATATATATATATATATATATATATATATATATATATATATATATATATAGTGTAGTCTGTGTAATTAGGAGTCTCAGTCCTAGAGTTCAGTTTATTTTATTCTCCAGATCTGAGGTGAACTGTCTGCTGCTGCTTTCAGTATATAGCAGTAAATGTGATGTAAAATGGCGTTCACACTCACATTATTAGCATTTAGCACTGAATAAAGCACATGAGGTTTACCTGAGGTGATCACTGTCAGGTTTCTGTAGTTCAGCTATGAAAAATAATTTCTAATATATCAATTCGAGGTGTTGGTTAGGACAAAAACTCCTTTTAATATGGAGAATATTCCCTCTATCGCATGTCGTTGCTTTTATTTAGAACACAGTTTAAATCACTCGCTCCTGTACTCAATCTGGCAACCCGCGCTTGCATTTGTTTTGATCCAGGAGTGCAATACCTAGTTCAACCACTGGGTGTCAAACTCACATACTGCACCTTTAACCCTAAAGTCAATATTTACTCACCAAGAGCCTCCAAACCTTTAATAGTTTCTTTAATCTGTTGAACACAAACTAGGGATGCTCCGATCGATCGGCCGAAGATCGGTATCGGCCGATAATCACATTTTATGACTCGATCGGTACTCGCTAACTTGGCCGATCTTACGAACCGATCACAATTGATGACGTCAATGCGTGAGGACGTACACGATGAGTGGGGACGTAAATGTTTTGGCGCCGCAGTCATGTCATCACCGATGTGGAATTATTATGACGTTTCGAGAAACAATGAAAAATTCGCTAATTGCCGTTTATGTTCCTAAGAAATCTCACGTGGAGGAGCATCATCCAAAACATTTAATACAACGAACCTGATTCGGCACTTCAGAACGAGCCACCGCGAGTCCTATGGCGAATACGAAAAACTGTCGACTGCAAAAAAGGCAACGGTAACTAGTAATGCGACTCTCACTCAGCCATCCATTACAGACACTCTGAAAAAACACGAACTGTACACACCAGACAACAAGAAAGCTAAGGATATAACCGCGAAGATAATGGAATTTATATGCATTGACAATCAGCCTCTGTCAGTCACAGAAGACATTGGATTTAAACGCCTCATTGAACATCTTGAACCACGATATCAACTGCCACGGCGCAAATATTTTACTGATGTTGAAGCATCAGAATCGGCATTGGTATCGGCCGATCAGCATGACAAAAAATCGGTACTCGGTATCGGTGGCAAAAATCCTGATCGGAGCATCCCTAACACAAAGTAAGTTGTCATGACAAAGATGAAGAAGGTTGTGATGTATTTCTGTCAAGATGTCATAAACATTGTCATCTTTGCATTTAAAACAACATAACTGAGCGAATGACACTTCATAACAGTTGTCATGAGCATGCATACAACCTCATTCACATTCAGGTGTCATGTCATGATTATAAAGGTTTCATGGCAGTCTTATGAACACCCTCTTCAAATAAAGTATTACCAGTAAAGGACGTTAGATTGACATTTTTAGGTGCACTGTATCTTTAAATTTTGAACACTGATTGAACAGTATTTCCTGTGGTTGTGTTTGCTCCGCTAGAAACTCTGATAAGGGTGTGGAGATCGCTTTCCTCGCCACTCGAACCGGATTATCACGCATCAACCTTTTTGTGACGCCAGATCAACTGACCAATCAGTAAGCTAATCACACTTCTCATGTTAAAAACACCGTATGATGAGAGACAAAGAGGCGGTAAACTCCATTGTTGGTTCAGTTGTGTAAAGAAATCAAAATAAATACACTGTAAGAATGCAGGGTTACACACAGTTCCTTTATGTTGCCTCAACACAAATCCGTTAAGTTAGCTTAATTGTATTTGCAAATTTAGGTAGATTGAACATGAGCAAAGGGCGGCACGGTGGCGCAGTGGTTAGCACCATCACCTCACAGCAAGAAGGTCACTGGTTCGAGTCCCGGCTGGGTCAGTTGGTGTTTCTGAGTTTGCATGTTCCCCCCGTGTTGGCGTGGGTTTCCTCCGGGTGCTTCGGTTTCCCCCACAGTCCAAACACATGCGCTATAGGGGACTTGATCAACTAAACTGGCCGTAGTGAATGAGTGTGTGTATGGGTGTTTCCCGGTACTGGGTTGCGGCTGGAATGGTATCCGGTGCTTAAAACTTATGCTGGAATAGTTGGCGGATCATTCCACTGTGGCAACCCCTAATGAATAAAGAGACTAAGCTAAAGGAAAATGAATGAAAGAATGAACATACGTTAGTTGTCCCCCTCAAAACAAATGAAGAATTGTGTTGTTTCAACTCATTTTAAATAAGTAGTTTGAACGAGCAGCCAATGTCTTTTTTGGAGTTGCAAATAACTTTTGCAATATGTCAAAGCTTTCACTTGTGGAATAAAACAACCAGCGGCGAATAGTTAAAAGTAGCCCAATACTGTTTGAAAACTGTGGACTTGGCAACCCTGGACTGCAAAAAAAGAGGCTTTTGTCCTATCCAAGGTCCTCAAGTCCAAAATAGGCCAAAGCCCTCCATGTTTTATGGTGACTAAGCAGAGCTGATAATGGCGCCTCTGGCTGCATGTCTTTCAGGCTCCAGTGTGCGTCAGTGTTTTTATAGCATCAGCAGCTAATGAAGCGCGCAGACAGAGTGACACGCATCATAATCTGAAAGCCACGCCCACTCGGGGGGGAAACCAATCCAAGGCTCTCCATTGACTTTGCACTGTGGAAAACTGCCTCAATAGAAAGTCAATGGATTTTTTTGTTAGTTCAATTTTGTTTTTGAGTAATTTGTGCACATGGAAACTGCAATAAATGCTACCTAAAAACAAATTAGACTTATGCTGGGTTCACACCAAATGCCAATTTAAGTAATTGCAAAAGTAGATTACAAATAAACGCAGTGGCGCAGTAGGTAGTGCTGTTGCCTCACAGCAAGAACGTCGCTGGGTCGCAGGTTCGAACCTCGGCTGGGCTGGGTCAGTTGGTGTTTCTGTGTGGAGTTTGCATGTTCTCCCTGCGTTCGCGTGGGTTTCCTCCGGGTGCTCCGGTTTCCCCCACAGTCCAAACACATGCAGTACAGGTGAATTGGGTAAGCTAAATTGTCCGTAGTGTATGAGTGTGAATGTGTGTGTGTGTGGAAATTCCCAGAGATGGGTTGCGGCTGGAAGGGCATCCGCTGCGTAAAATCGTGCTGGATAAGTTGGTGGTTCATTCCACTGTGGCGACCCCGCAAGGGACAAAGCCGACAAGAAAATGAATGAATGAATGATTACAAATAACGTCAATGCAAATGTGCAAATAGAGTTGAATTTCCGGCCAGGCGTTGCAAATGATGCAGAATTCGTGACGCTAATGTTTAGAATTCACCTTAAAGAGACAGTTCACCCAAAATTAAAAAAAAAGTCATTATTTACTCATCCTTCATTTGCCATTAATCGGTTTGAATTTTCTTTTCTTTGTCTAGAACACATTTTGAAAAATGTTGAAAACCAGTAACCATTGACTTTCATAGTATTTTTTTATACCATTGAAGTCAATGGTTACCGGTTTACAAAATTTTTTCAAAATAACTTATTTTGTGATCTAGAGAAAAAGAAGTAACTTAGAAAAATGTTGCAAACCGGTAATGATTGACCACCATAGTATTAATTTTTTCTGCTATGGAAGTCAATGGTTACCGGTTTTCAACATTTTTCAAAATAACTTATTCTGTGATCTGGAGAAAAAGAAGCAATTTAGAAAATGTTAAAAACCAGTAACCATTGACGTTCATAGTATTTATTTTTTTTTTTATACCATGGAAGTCAATAGTTACCGGTTTTCAACATTTTTTCAAAATAACTTATTTTGTAATCTAGAGAAAAAGAAGTAATTTAGAAAAATGTTGAAAACCGGTAACCATTGATTACCATAGTATCAATTTTTATACTATGGAAGTCAATGGTTACCAGTTTTCAAAATTTTTCAAAAAACATATTTTGTTATCTGAAGAAAAGAAATTATTTAGAAAAATGTCAAAAACCGGTAACTATTGACTGCCATAGTATTTATTATTTTCTGCTATCGAAGTCAATGGTTACTGGTTCTTTACATTTTTTAAAATGACTTATTTTGTGATCTAGAGAAAAAAAGTTATGTTTGAAAAATGTTGAAAACCGGTAACCATTGACTACCATAGTATAAATTTTTTTATACCATAGAAATGAATGGTTACCAGTTTTCAACATTTTTCAAAATAGCTTTTTTTCTGTGTATTTTTTTCCCTGTACAAACAGGTTTGTAACCACTTGAGTGTGAGTAACTAATGACAAAAACTTTAATTTGGGGTTTGCAATCACTTTAATCACGTCAAGTTCAAAAACATTTTATTAAGTGTAAAATTTTCGTGGGGTGAAAAGAATAATCCAGAGCGGGTGACTCCTCTTGTTTGGTGTAAACCCAGCATTAATCTGTCTGAATAGCATGCGAAATATTATCAGCCTGACATTGCTCTTGCCTGTAATAATGAGTACGTGTGTGTGTGTGTGTGTGTGTGTGTTGTGTGTTGTGTGTTGAAAGAGGCTTCCTGACAGGAGAGGATAAAGAGGTGCAGTTCAGTGCTGATCATTTCCCTCTGTGGTACAGAAGAGCTGCTGAACAGGTGCCCGGCACATTTATCTACAGCCTTCCTCACGATGCAGGTGACTATACAGCACAGCAGGAATCACTGCATGCTTTACACTCACTAAGCACTGGAAGATAACAATAATAATAATAATAATAATACTGTGTTGCAGCTGGAAGGGCATCCGCTGCATAAAATATATATGATGGATAAGTTGGCGGTTCATTTCGCTGTGGCGACCCTAAATTAATAAAGTGGCTAAGCTGAAGGAAAATGAATAAATTAATTTCAGAATGTTTTTTCTCTTTGATCAACGCAAATTGTCAGATTGACGACTGGAGCGAGTGTGCCTGACAATCTTGATGGGTTCACAATAATGCAGAATTAAGTATTTGCTTCAGTGAAGAATATACAAAGGAATTTAACTCGATTGTGTCTGCCATGCAATTTCAAATGATTGAACTCAAGCTAAAAATTTAAGGTGAAAAACATCCCACAAGTACACTAGAGTAAGGAATGCAGTGCTCTGCATTTGGTGTGAACTTAACACTACAGTTTAAGCTGCTCAACTAATGTTTAAGTTTATAACATTTATATTATTTGCTAATCAAAACCATTGTGTATTTTTAAAACTGTGTATCTGCATGTCCTTTCTGCGGCTGCTTCTGTCCTCCAGAGGGCGCATTTTCAGCTGCGTACGCATACATTGAAAGCCTTCAAGACTGAAATTCAATACACTTTTTTCAACCATCTGGCAACCCGAGGTGCTGAAATATAATTGGCTAATATCTAATTATAGAGATCAGCACAAACATTCCAACACTGAATGCACATTTTCAAAGCAGAATATCTGACTTCAGCATCGTTTTACAAATAAACATGTATGTTCCCTTAGCATGTTTCATAAATATCTGCAAACATATTAGGACGTTTTTATGATTGAGAAGAGTCAAAAACATACACACAGCATCGTTCACTGTAGGGGAGGTGTAAAACGAGCCTGCTTTTATATATAAAGTGGAGTTCTTCTGTAACATTATTCTGAACTGTACACTGTACTTCAGTCAGTCAGATTACTAGACCGATACAGATTTATTAGCATCAAACAAATATTTACACTGAAAATGAACAGAAGCTGCGTCTGATATGGCATTCATGTTTATTCACACAGACTGTTTAATCTACTGTTTTTTGCACATGTATTTACACAACAGTTATATTAAAATCAGGAAACAAATAGAGGGTAGAGCTGCAAGATTATGACAGAAATCATAGTGACGATTATTACTCCAGCGCCGTCCAAAGGCAATAACTACACATTTGCTTAAAGGAGAGCTATTCTGCCCCTTTTTACAAGATGTAAACAAAGATGTCTCTTTAGTGTGTAGTTGAGTTTAAGCTGAAAATATCACACAGATAATGTTCTCTAACTCTCTGAATCTGACCCTTTATAGGATTTGATCCTAATTGTGGCGTTTTGGTGACTGTCGCTTTAAATTCAAATGAGACTGTGCTCTTTACAGAAGAGGGCGGAGCTACAAATGCCTGTGTGTCAGCATAGTGGCAGATTCAAAAACAAAACTGAAACCCTATGCTAATGAGGGAGAGATGGTCACTAGTGGGCGGGGCTTTCCCCCTCTGATGACACGTACAAAGGGAGAATGTCAATCAAAGTGTTTCTGCAGACTGATTTGATCAAGTCTGATTATAACAAATACAATTAATTCATGTTGACCATTAGAGGCTGGAGATATCCACACACTGCTGACACTGTTAAACTACTTAAAAAAAAGTTTTACATAATAGGTCTCCTTTAAAACTGGTTAGACGCCTAAAATGGAGTTTGTGACATTTGCTCTGTCTTGTAATAACAAAGTTTCCTGCTTCAACTTTGTCCTGTTTCAGCATATCTGCTCACAGTCTATTTGACTGACTGCTGTAATATTTTTAAAAGGCATTTCCCCTCAAATTTAGCATTTGTGTAGTTACTGCAAAATATTCAAACTAGTAATAGCTTAGAAAATGGCACACCGCATTACACAGAGAGACAAAACAAGCTAAGAACTATTATGAATCAGCTTATTGCTTTTTACGCATCAGAAATCAAGTCTTCAGTAAATTAGAGGCATGAAAAACAACATGGCTATTTAAAGGAGATATACAGAAATATACAGAGGTTTTAAATGGTCCTGCTGTAGCCACTGAAGCTGTTCTGCATCTGCACTGTTGTTTATGGCTAGCTGTGAAACTAGTGCACTGACTGTGAGAAAGAGGATAAAAAAGTCAATAGCTGTATTTCCACTGTCGGGCCAGTGCAAGCCAGGGCTTTTATCGGGCCAGACTGATCCAATAGCCCGTGAGCATGAGCAGTGAGGCCGAAATCATGTCGCGTTTCCTATCCATCACGAAACAATTAAAATAAAGACGACCAAAACAAACAAATGATTTAAGTTTTATGTCTTTCTGTTGTGATTATATTTTGTATTATCTTCAAAATACAGAAAGAAAGGAAGAAACCCAGCCGCTCGCGGCATCAACAGATCTGTGAAGCGAGTGCTTTTTGTGCACAAACACACCATTTAAACTTGACAAAAACTCTCGACAACTGAAAGTTATCGGCTGCTGTGTCTTTAATATGGTGTAAAGATTATCATGCATTATTGAAACATCAAAGAGGACGCAGCAAAGAAATATCACTTATTAAATTAAAACTACTTTATTATTTTATGCAACAGCCAAAAGGGAAACATAAAGGCGATCATAAGCAAAAAAAAAAAAAAAGAAAGACCCCTAGCCTATAAGGTGTTGTGTTAAACTGATGTTTAAGATTTGTTTATGATATGTTTTTCTTTCCCTTATTTATTTATTTTTTTGGCGCATGTACTCTTGTAAAATAGTGGAACTCCTTACACTTCGCCCCGAAGCCCCAGCTGGCCCTCTTTGGCCCAATGTATTCAGCTGGCCGCTGGCCCCGAGGAAGCCCTGCTTTGGCCCTGATTAGGCCCCAGAAGTGAAGAACGCGACTGGCCCTGGCCCGCCCTGGCACACTCGCTTTAGGCGTGATAGTGGAATAGGTTTTAGTGGTAGTTATTAGCGTGATAGTGGTAATAAGTTTTATTTTCATGGTCAAAATAACATGGATCACCACAATGGAGACTTCAAGTTTATCTACCTACACTATAAGTCCCCAAAGCATCATGATTGGCTATTATTATTATTATTATTATTATTATTATTATTATTATTATTATTATTATTATTATTATTATTAGTATTATCATTATTATTATTATCATTATTATTATTATTATTATTATTATTATTATTATTATTATTATCATTATTATTATTATTATTATTATTATTATTATTATTATTATCATTATTATTATCATTATTATTTTTATTATTATTATTAATAATAATATTATTATTATTTTTTTTATTATCATTAATACTAATAATAATTAATTAGTTAATAATAATAATAATGATAATAATAATAATAATAATAATAATGATAACAATAATAATAATAATAATAATATAATAATAATAATAATAATAATAATAATGATAATGATGATAATAATAATAATAATAATAATAATAATAATAATAATAATAATGATAATGATAATAATAATAATAATAATAATGATAATAATGATAATAATAATAATAATAATAATAATAATAATAATAATAATAATAATAAAAATAATAATAATAATAATAAAAATAATAATAATAATAATGATAATAATAATAATGATAATAATAATAATAATAAAGCAAACATTCACAGTTCAGGAAATCTCAGTAAACTTATATGCACTGTGTATCTATACTGTATATACAGTATAGTGTATGTACAGATGAAGTCAGAATTATTCGCCCTCCTGTATATTTTTTTCCCCAAATTCTGTTTAACGAAGAGAAGATTTTCTTCAACACATTTCTAATCATAATAGTTTTATTAATTCATTTCTAATAACAGATTTATTTTCTCTCTGCCATGATGACAGCACATAATATTAGACTAGATATTCTTCAAGACACTAGTATTCAGCTTAAAGTGACATTTAAAGGCTTCACTAGGGTAATTAGGGTAAAGTTAGGGTAATTAGGCAAGTCATTGTATAACAGTGGTTTGTTCTGGAGACAATCCAAAACTAATATTGCTGAAGGGGGCTAATAATATTGACCTTAAAATGGCTTTAAAACAATTAAAAACTGCTTTTATTCTAGCTGAAATAAAACTAATAAGACTTTCTCCAGAAGAACAAACATTAGAGGAAATACTGAGAAATCTTAATCTGAATCTGAATCTGTTCAACATCATTTCAGCTGTGTATGCATATATATGATGTGCTTGTCTGAACTGAACTGAGCTTTATCTGTATTTTTCAGGCTCTGAGAATAAGAGTGTGGTTTTGGCCAGCAGCGCAATTCATCTGCTGGACGAGAGAGAGTCGCCCATCGCTGCAGGTACCCCAACTTTACACATTTACAGATTTGTCATGCTGTCGTTGTTTCTGTCTTTACAATGGGGGAGGAAAGGAACGTATTTATGTAGAGCTCAGCATAAACGAGTCACCCCCTCACAGATCTCCTCTTTTACATTCACATCCTCTACGGGATGCATATACATTAGATCATTCATTCATTCATTTTCCTTCAGCTTAGTCCCTTATTCATCAGGGATCGCCACAGTGGAATGAACCACCAACTATTCCAGCATATGTTTTACGCAGCGGATGCCCTTTCAGCTGCAACCCAGTACTGGGAAACACCCATACACACTCATTCACACACACACACTCATACACTACGGCCAATTTAGTTGATCAATTCCCCTATAGCGCATGTGTTTGGACTGGAGGAAACCTGGAGGAAACCCACGCCAACATGGGGAGAACATGCAAACTCCACACAGAAACGTCAACTGACCCAGCCGGTGTCCTGACATTTTTTTCTACCCATCAGTTTATGCTACCAACCCTGTATTTGAATGGTTCTGAGGTTGGGGTTAGGGATTAGAGCGATAGTACAGCTTCACATCACACCACTCCACAGTAAAATGTACACTGGTTGCAATATTGCATCATCAAAATGTGCTACCTACTTTTTGAATGGGAGGTAGGACAATCTGACAAGTTAAGAGAAATCGACAGAACACAGGGACTCAAACCAGCAACCTTCTTGCTGTGAGGTCACAGTGCTAACCACTGAGCCACCATGTCAACCCCCTACATTAGATTAATCAGTGCCAAAGACTAAACTAATCTAACAAATAACTGAAGATCACAGAGAAATTAGCACACCCAAATTAATATGTTGAGTATGTGGCGAGGGGGCGTGGCTGAAAGCCGTGGGAGCGAAACGAGGCCCGCCACAGATGAGAAACACCTGTGGCGCGCACCTGCCTCCAATCCCACGGAAGGAGCTCTGGACTATAAGAGGAGGAACGATGGCAGAGGAGAGAGAGAGAGAGGACCGGGCCCGGACATATTGTTTCTCCTCTGCCATCGTTCCTCCTCTTATAGTCCAAAGCTCCTTCCGTGGGATTGGAGGCAGGTGCGCGCCACAGGTGTTTCTCATCTGTGGCGGGCCTCGTTTCGCTCCCACGGCTCTCGGACACGCCCCCTCGCAACAGAGGAAAAATACTAAATAAAACGAAAAATATGACATTTATTTTGCAATAACTTGAATTTAAATGCATAATATTTCTATTCCAAAAGATGATCAGTGACCAAACTCATATTTTAATGCATATAACTGTTTAATAACACTGTTTGTTTAAATGCACCAACATATTCTCACTAGGAAATGGATAAAAAATACACATTTTCAGCAGAGAGTGTGCTCATTTATGCTGAGCGCTGTTTATAAATCTATTCAGAGAGCAAGATTCATCAACGGTCTGCAAGTCATTGTATATTTTGCTCCTCAAATGAAGTGTTTTCCTCTTTTAAAATGAAGATATTTGTACTAGAAGGCTATAAAATTGCTGAAGTGTAAATATGAATGCCTGAGATGGATTAAAAACCCAAACTATATGAGTGAAAAGAGACGCACACGCATAGAAATGGATGAAGGCAAATCACAACAACACAGAGAGAGAGATAGAAAGTGTCTGTTTGAACATAAGCCTGGAGGAACACACACACACACACACACACACACACACACACACAATCACACACACACACTCATGCACAAATGATTCATGTTATAACTGACAGAGAAATGAAGTAGAACAGACAGATTTTCACCCTCTGCTGCACATGATTCGCTGCTTTGCTGGACAGTGCACACACACACACACACATGCACGCACAACTAAAATCAAGTGCTATTCCATATTTCAAGTTGTTTATTGTATGCATGTCTCACTATTGTTCTACTGCTGCTGTTCTAGAATCAGTGTTAAAGACTAATACGCATAAATTAACATATATTACAACACACAAGCACAAACACACACATTTACACAGATTTCTGAGAAATAGAGCCTTCTTTAACACGTTGATTATGTTCAATTTGTGTTCATCACATACTGTTATTATTAAAATCATTAGCCCTGTGAAATGTTTTATATATATATATAAATATATAAATAATAAATATAATAAATATATATTGGAAATAATGAACACTTTATATATATATATATCATCATTTTAGATTTTGTCACACACTTCAGGACATGCCAAGTTCAAGTCAATATATATCATGTCAAATGATTGCTTGGCTGTGTGCTCGAATGTTATATAACATACAGTAGATCAACCCTTCAGTACATATACAGTAGAGTACGTGCTTATATAATCCTCTATATTCCAGCACAAGAGCTCTCTATATCTTATATTCATCTGATTGTCAAGCACTCACAGTCTCTTTCTCAACAGTTGTACTGTATGTCTATATTTGCAGAGCTGCTTTTACAACAGTCATAAAAACACATTAAATTAAGACACTCATATTGGGAATAGATAACAAACGTTTGCAGTAAAGTTCACACATTGTACAACAGACTGTAAATAAAACACTTGTATGCAGTTTCTCAGTATGAAAATTATTGCTAGTTATTGTAATTATTTTCTGCACCCCTAAAATCACTTGCAAATAGCAGCAATCATCAAAAGACTAAATCCCACCTGTAATTGCGTGTATATTTTGCATGTATTTTTGTCCCTGCTTTGAAATAACAGCGGTGATTAAAACACAGTAGACTGATATGTTCATATGAGTCTTTGGCCAAAGCTAAAGCTTTACAGGATTTGATAGTGTCTCCTCAATAATGCTGCAAACCGTCTAAACAGCAGTGGTGGAGTCTGTTCTCAGTATACTGATTAAACTACTCTTCATTTGGAAAAACACAGTACAGTATATGCCAGAGACCGTACACTGAAAAATCACTCTAAAGATTTACTTGATAAGATCCTTGTAGCAATTTGCATGAGTAAAAAGCATGCAAGTTATAGTATTATACCATAATACTAATCTCATATCAAGTACATTTAGTGTGAATATCAGGTAAAATTTACTTTTTTAATTTAGGAGTGTCAGGAGAGAACTGAGTGAGCTGTTTACACTGAATCACTGAATGTTTAAACTGTTTGAATCAAATCAGTGAACCTCTGAACTATTAGAACTGAGTGAACTGTTTGCACTGAATCACTGAATGTCTGAACAGTTTGAATTGAATCATTAAACCTTCAAACTAATAGAATTGAGTGAACTGTTTACACTGAATCACTGAATGTCTGAACAGTTTGAATCAAATCAGTGAATCTCTAAACTATTAGAATTGAGTGAGCTGTTTGCACTGAATCACTGAATGTTTAAACTGTTTGAATCGAATCAGTGAATCTCTAAACTATTAGAATTGAGTGAACTGTTTGCACTGAATCACTGAATGTTTAAACTGTTTGAATTGAATCTTTAAACCTTCAAACTAATAGAATTGAGTGAACTGTTTACACTGAATCACTGAATGTCTGAACTGTTTGAATCGAATCAGTGAATCTCTAAACTATTAGAATTGAGTGAACTGTTTGCACTGAATCACTGAATGTCTAAACTGTTTGAATTGAATCTTTAAACCTTCAAACTAATAGAATTGAGTGAACTGTTTGCACTGAATCACTGAATGTTTGAGCTGTTTGAATTGAATCAGTGAACCAAGATGAATGGACAGATTAATGAACTAATCTTACAACAAAAGACATTGGCGCTGTCTAAAGACATATAAAATAGGTTATCGAGACACAGGTCTATGGATAAGGATAACACAGAGTTCATTTACAAACATAACAAATACAAAGTGAGGTGAAAATTGACAACGAGCTTTTTTTATTCAGTGCCTAGGGTTTTTCCTCCTGAACACACATGCGTTTTTGACTTCATTTTTTGGGCATAATTAAAAAATATTAACATAAAATATTTCCTCTTGTTAATTTGATCTGTATTTGACTAGAAAATAGCTGCCAGCGGGCTTCACCATTGTGGCTGCCAAGTGCATTGACTTGCCTTTAAAATTAAATTTATACACTATAAAACAAGTCTGTGATTTCAGCAATAAAAATTCTACAAAAAAAAAAAAAGCATCTGTAACCTGGTTAACAGAAAATTTCCTTAATATATACAGCGAGTAACTGTAAATTCACTCTCCCAGAATTAAGGTTTAAGGTTTTCTGCATAGAAATGCCTAGATTAAATTATTGCAGAAATTACATCTATACATTAATACAAAATACCAAATTAAATGCTAATTAAATACCCTATTTAATTGAATTGAACTGATTTTTTTCTTGCATGACACTTCACTTTTATATACAGCATATATATATATACAGTTCAAGTCAGAATTATTCGCCCCCCTGTTTATTTTTTTCCTCAATTTCTGTTTACCAGAGCAGATTTCTTCAACACATTTCTAATCATAATAGCTTTAATAACTCATCTCTAATAACTGATTTATTTTATCTTTGTCATGATGACAGTAAATAATATTAGACTAGATATTCTTCAAGACACTTCTATACAGCTTAAAGTGACATTTAAAGGCTTCACTAGGGTTATTAGGGTAACTAGGCAGGTTAGGGGAATTAGGCAAGTTATTGTATAATGATGGTTTGTTCTGTAGACTATCGAGAAAAAAAAATAGCTTAAAGGGGCTAATAATTTTGACCTTAAAATGGTTCTTAAAAAATTAAAAACTGCTTTTATTCTAGCCGAAATAAAACAAATAAGACTTTCTCCAGAAAGAAAAAATATTATCAGACATACTGTGGAAATTTCCTTGCTCTGTTAAACATAATTTAGGAAATATTTAAAAAAGAAAAAAAATCAAAGGGGGGGCGAATAATTCTGACTTCAACTGTATATATATTTTTTGCAATCACAGGATTTTTTTGTTAGCATGTAGACACACAACAGCACGTGCACATGTTTTTGTGCATCACTCCAGCGGCTCCTTTACACATTAGAAACAGCTCATTCTGCTGCTTGATGTTGCAAACTGATATTTTCTTATGATGTTATTCTGCTTTTCATGTTTAGTCATGAACACACTTGTTTGTAGAGAAAGTAGTTTAACCGTTTCCTTAATATATACGGTGTATAACCATAAATTCACTCTCCCAGAATTCCCTGCATGACACTTCATCTTTTTTGCAATCGCAGGATTTTTTATTTTTTTTTACCAACAGCACGTGCACGCTCCAAAGTGTATCCTCGGGGTGTTCTGTGCTCTTATGTGCATGATATGATGCATCACTCCAGCGGCCCCTTATCCTGGTCTCTTTCGATGTTTTTCTGCTCCTCTCCTGCAGTCTCCTTTGCTTTCTTCTTGAGCTCTCGTTGATATTTGGCTGTGATCGCTGCATATGCACATCCATAGACGGCGGCCGCTAGCATCATTAAACACACTATCCCACACACCACCCCTGTGATGACCACGGTGGCGATGGCATGTCTGTAGTTTGCGGGTCTGGATCTCTGCTTGGCCTCGCATTCGGGCAGTATGGGGTCTCCTGCGGGGCTGAAGTCCCCCCCAGACGGGGCTCTGGGGCTGGGGTAGAGCTGTCCGCTGAGCGTGCGGTGCTTGCTGTCCATGTAGTGGATGTTGGCGAACAGGTAGCTGTAACTGGTGATCATGCAGGCGTGGAAAAGCTCGTAGGGAACGAGCCGGAGGTCTCGCTCCAGCATCAGATGGGGCTGGACACACGTGATGCTGTCCACAACTCCACCTGAGACACAATCAGAAAGGGTTAAGCAGATATAGAGCTTTGTCTTATTTGTCTTTTGAATTTGCTGCATCGATTGAGGATTTCAAAATGCTTTGCTATTCTCTCTTGACTCGATCCTGAGCTTAGTTATTAACAGCAGATGGCGCTGTATGCTTTACAAACAGCCGTACTCTGCTTGCATTCAATGAAAAAGAGCATATCATTAATATGAAATAATTATTAATAAAGTTAGGACAGTTTTAAGCAGATGACAAGAGTATCTGACATCTGATGTTAAACACTAGCCTAAAGCGCCATCTGCTGCTGTTAAAATCTAGTCTAGAGCGCCATCTGCTGGTGTTAAAGACTAGCCTAGATTGCCATCTGCTGTTAAACACTAGTCTAGAGCGCCGTCTGCTGTTAAACACTAGTCTAGAGCGCCGTCTGCTGGTGTTAAAGACTAGACTAGAGCGCCGTCTGCTGTTAAACACTAGCCTAGAGCGCCCTCTGCTGTTAAACACTAGTCTAGAGCGCCGTCTACTGTTAAAAACTAGTCTAGAGCGCCGTCTACTGTTAAACACTAGTCTAGAGCGCCATCTGCTGTTATTAAAAAGTAGTCTAGAGCGCCATCTGCTGGTGTTAAAGACTAGACTAGAGCGCCGTCTGCTGTTAAACACAAGCCTAGAGCGCCCTCTGCTGTTAAACACTAGCCTAGAGCGCCGTCTACTGTTAAACACTAGTCTAGAGCGCCATCTGCTGTTATTAAAAAGTAGTCTAGAGCGCCGTCTGCCTTGAAAAACTAATCTAGAGTGCCGTCTGCTGTTAAACACTAGCCTAGAGCGCCGTCTACTGTTAAACACTAGTCTAGAGTGCCATCTGCTGTTATTAAAAAGTAGTCTAGAGCGCCGTCTGCCTTGAAAAAACTAATCTAGAGTGCCGTCTGCTGTTAAACACTAGCCTAGAGCGCCCTCTGCTGTTAAACACTAGTCTAGAGCGTCGTCTGCTGTTAAACACTAGTCTAGAGCGCCGTCTGCTGTTAAACACTAGTCTAGAGCGACATCTGCTGTTATTAAAAAGTAGCCTAGAGTGCCGTCTGCTGCTTAACACTAGCCTAGATTGCCATCTGCTGTTAAAAACACCAGTCTAGAGCGCCATCTACTGTTAAATACTAGTCTAGAGCGCCATCTGCTGTTATTAAAAAGTAGTCTAGAGCGCCGTCTGCCTTGAAAAAACTAATCTAGAGTGCCGTCTGCTGTTAAACACTAGCCTAGAGCGCCCTCTGCTGTTAAACACTAGTCTAGAGCGTCGTCTGCTGTTAAACACTAGTCTAGAGCACCGTCTGCTGTTAAACACTAGCCTAGAGCGCCCTCTGCTGTTAAACACTAGTCTAGAGCGTCGTCTGCTGTTAAACACTAGTCTAGAGCGCCGTCTGCTGTTAAACACTAGTCTAGAGCGACATCTGCTGTTATTAAAAAGTAGCCTAGAGTGCCGTCTGCTGCTTAACACTAGCCTAGATTGCCATCTGCTGTTAAAAACACCAGTCTAGAGCGCCATCTACTGTTAAATACTAGTCTAGAGCGCCATCTGCTGTTATTAAAAAGTAGTCTAGAGCGCCGTCTGCCTTGAAAAACTAATCTAGAGTGCCGTCTGCTGTTAAACACTAGCCTAGAGCGCCCTCTGCTGTTAAACACTAGTCTAGAGCGTCGTCTGCTGTTAAACACTAGTCTAGAGCACCGTCTGCTGTTAAACACTAGCCTAGAGCGCCCTCTGCTGTTAAACACTAGTCTAGAGCGTCGTCTGCTGTTAAACACTAGTCTAGAGCGCCGTCTGCTGTTAAACACTAGTCTAGAGCGACATCTGCTGTTATTAAAAAGTAGCCTAGAGTGCCGTCTGCTGCTTAACACTAGCCTAGATTGCCATCTGCTGTTAAAAACACCAGTCTAGAGCGCCATCTACTGTTAAACACTAGTCTAGAGCGCCCTCTGCTGTTAAACACTAGTCTAGAGCGCCCTCTGCTGTTAAACACTAGTCTAGAGCGCCGTCTGCTGTTAAACACTAGTCTAGAGCACCATCTGCTTTTAAACACTAGTCTAGAGCGCCCTCTGCTGTTAAACACTAGTCTAGAGCACCATCTGCTGTTAAACACTAGCCTAGAGCGCTGTCTTCTGTTAAAGACTAGACTAGAGCGCTGTCTGATGTTAAACACTAGTCTAGAGCGCCGTCTGCTGTTAAACACTAGTCTAGAGCACCGTCTACTGTTAAACACTAGCCTAGAGCACCCTCTGCTGTTAAACACTAGTCTAGAGTGCCATCTGCTGTTAAAAACACTAGTCTAGAGCGCTGCCTTCTGTTAAAGACTAGTCTAGAGCGCAGTCTCCTGTTAAAGACTAGTCTAGAGCGCCATCTGCTGGTGTTAAAGACTAGACTAGAGCGCAGTCTGCTGTTAAACACTAGTCTAGAGCGCCCTCTGCTGTTAAACACTAGTCTAGAGCACCATCTGCTGTTAAACACTAGTCTAGAGCGCTGTCTTCTGTTAAAGACTAGACTAGAGCGCCGTCTGCTGCTTATAAACACTAGCCTAGAGCACCCTCTGCTGTTAAACACTAGCCTAGAGCGCCATCTACTGTTAAGCACTAGCCTAGAGCGCCATCTTCTGTTAAACACTAGCCTAGAGCACCATCTTCTGTTAAACACTAGCCTAGAGCACCATCTGCTGTTAAAAAGTAGTCTAGAGCGCCATCTGCTGGTGTTAAAGACTGTGGCTGCGTCCAAAATAGCATTCTTTCATACTATGTAGTACATTAAAGACAATATGTGAGCCGAGTATGAAGTCCAAATTCAAAGTATTGCTGTAAAAACAGTATGTGAGAAGTACCCGGATGATCTACGACTTCTGGCGAGATTCTGAAGTCCGCATCCAGTAGATGGTACGCTATGGCATAATGCGCGTAGGTCTCAGAATCGATGCCGGATCATTTTCTCAATTCTACTCATTCATGCACGTTCATGAAGCTACATACTTTTCTTGCTGCCTGAATATATCTGAACACAAACCAAATTTGTCAACAACAAAAAAAAATCCATGCTTAAATCACAATAACAGTTCAAATATTTGGTGGTCTGCTGAGTGAAGGGGAAATCCATTGGGCTGTAACAGGTGTGGCCCGAATGTGGAGCAGCTCCCTGTGGCCTGCTGCATTAATACTGTACATCAGCTGATCTGCAGTGCAATCCTGAGCTATGTGAAGGGATTAACTCATACACACCTACATGGAAGACAATATCACTGGCTGAACACTGGACAAGTTAAACTTAACAAGCAAATACACTTTCACACAATTGAATACACAATTGAACATGCACACATAGACATCACCTATATACTGTAGAACTGCCGGTTAACCATGATTATAACAACTTTAACTGTTAAGATCTATTAGTTACTAGCTAATTAGTTAAAGTTATTAGAGTAAAGTTAATAAAGTACACAGCGGACGCCCTTCCAGCTGCAACCCAATACTGGGAAACACCCATAAATACTCATTCACACACACACACACTCATACACTATGGTCCATTTAGTTCATCAACTCCCCTATAGCGCATGTGTTTGGACTGTGGGGAAACTAGAGGACTCAGAGGAAACCTGCGCCAACACCAACTAGCACAGCCTTCTTACTGTGAGGCCACTGTGCCGTCCCTAATTATTATGGTGGCTTGAGAAAGCCAACATACTGTTATACTACATAAACCTATTATTCTTCCGTCTTCTTCTTCTTCTGAGACTAATTTCTATATGCATCTCCTCCTAGACCGTTCATACTACAACCACCAAACTAACTCCAAACCTCCAAACTGGTGTGACTTGGGTTGCTATATCTTTTCCAACTGATCCGACTTACGGTTTTCCAATAACTGACCTGGAAATTCTGAGAATTCCCATTGACTTAACATTAGACCAAACTTTGTGACCTCATAACTTTCTGTCAGACTGTCAAACAGACTTAAGGTTGAGCTCATTTAACTCAGACTACCAATCTGCCAATCACTGATGACCTTTCAACTTACTAGCCACACCCTAGCAACCACTTACGGGACCCTAGCAATTGTCCCATATACTTCTATTGTTCTATTGTAAAAAAAACTGCCATTGACTTTACATTGGACATACTAACGACATCACAATTCATCCTAGAAATATACTAATCATACTAGCAACATGCTAATTCATACTAAATTCATGCTAACGACATGCTAGTTTATACTATAAACATGCTAGTGACATGCTAATTTATACTAAAACCTTGCTAACAACTTGCTAATTTTTGCTAGAAACATGGTCATTTATTTTAGCAATTCCTAGCAACCACTCAGAACACCTTAACAACCACCTAGTAACATGTTACTAACCACCTAGAAAACCCTAGCAACCACCCAGAACACCTTAACAATGGTCTAGTAATGCCTTAGCAATGACTTAGACCACCCTAGCAACCGCCTAGCAATGCCTTAGTAGCCACTCAAAACACCCTAGCAACACCTTAGCAACGACCTAGAACACCTTAGCAACTGCCTAGCAACACCTTAGCAACCACTCAGAACACCCTAGCAACACCTTTGCAACCACTCTAAAGACTCTAGCAACTGCCTAGCAACCACTCAAAAACACCCTAGCAACCACCTAGCAACAGCTTAGCAATGACCTAGAACACATTAGCAACTGTCTAGCAGCACTTTAACAACCACCTAGCAACCAATCAGAACAGCTTTGCAACTGCCTAGCAATGCTTTAGCAACCACTCAGAACACCCTAGCAACTGCCTAGCAACACCTTAGCAATCACCTAACACACCCTAGCAACACCTTAGCAACCAATCAGAATATCTTAGCAACCGCCTACCAATGCCTTAGCAACCACTCAGAACACCCTAGCAACTGTCTAGCAACACCTTAGCGACCACCTAGAGCACCCCAGCAATACCTTAGCAACCACTCAAAACACCCTAACAACTGCCTAGCAACACCCTAGCAACCACCTAGAACATCCTAGCAATGCCTTAGCAACAACTCAGAACAATCTAGCAACCATCTAAAAATGCAACCGCTCAGTGGTCGACCTAGCAACCACTCAGAATACCCTAGCAACAACCTAACAACTACCTGGAACACCCTAGCAACGCTTTAACAACCGTCGAGCAACCACTCAGAACACCCTAGTTGTCTACGAGCTTTACTCTTCTAGTTAGCTATATAATATTTGAACTATTAGGGTATTTTGTTTACCTTTGAATGCGAATGTCTCCAGCCATAGTTTGAGTCCGATCAGATGGCAGTCACATCTCCAGGGATTGCCCTTTAGATGCAGAACTTTAAGACTCCCCAGAGCCTCCAGATGTATACGGTCCAGCTTGGTAAGCCGATTGTTATGGAGAAACAGATGGGTCAGATAGTGGAAACTGTCAGCTAGAGCTCCAGGTAGACTGTTTATGGTGTTAAAGGACAGGTCTAATGTTGTAAGATTCCTTATGGAAACCAGAAGCCGCCGATCCACCTCCCGTATAGAGTTATTAGCCAGACTCAGGACTTTCAAGCTTCTGAGTCCCAAAAAAGTAGTGGGAGAAAGCATTGAGATTGAGTTGTTGGCCAGGTCCAGGATCTGGAGGTTTGGTGTGTCCCGAAAAGACATGGAGCCCAGGCCGCGGAGCCGGTTGTTTTGGAGATAGAGCTCCAGCGTGTCCTGATGAAGTTTTCGTGGGACATCATACAGTCCTCGGCCCCGACAGTCCACCGTTTTGGCGTCACATGAGCACTCTTTGGGGCATGAGGAGGCTGTGTGGAGTAATAACAGACTGGAGAATGCAAAAACCAAACCTGCTCAAGAGAGACAGAGAGAGAAATTAGTTGCCATTGGATTCATTTGGTTTTAATTCTCAGACTTACAGTTAAAGTCAATATTTCCCAAATGATAATTAACAGATTCAGAAAATTTTCACAGTATTTCCTATAATATTTTTTCTTCTGGAGATCGTTTTAAACTCATTTTAAGATCAATATTATTAGCCCTTAAGCAATATTTGTTTAGGAGAGCTAATAATTTACCTGTATGCCAGGTTCACATCAACAATAAAAAGAAAATTTGCCTTTCTTCACTCACTATAAATCACTCGTGTGATGTTCTTCATTCATTCGCGCTAGTGTTTTTATCGCGTCTAGACATGCACATAACCACAATCTCTGCTTTTAAAGTCCCAAAAAAAACCAAAAAGCAAAACGACAACATGTCAGATCAGAAATATTTTTGTTTCAGAGTCCCTTCTCCTTAGCGGCCACAATAAAGCTAGAAACCCACGCAGCGCAGACTCATTTTTCGCTTGAGTTGAATTTTTTGAACTTGTGCAAAAGACAGGATTGAGGCAAATTCTGCATGTTCACGGAAAACACTGTTACTATTGTATGCCCTCTAGTGGATTTATCATCTAAAACGAACAACTAAACATACCCTAAGTAACGTATTTCAGATTCGCTAAAAATGTAGACAGCGCCTTCTAGTGGATTTATCATCTGAAGCGTACAACTAAATCTACCCTAAGTAACGTATTTCAGATTCGTTAAAAATGTAGACAGCACCCTCTAGTGGATTTATCATCTGAAACGTACAACTAAACGTACCCTAAGTAACGTATTTCAGATTCGCTAAAAATGTAGACAGCACCCTCTAGTGGATTTATCATCTGAAACGTACAACTAAACATACCCTAATAACGTATTTCAGATTCGCTAAAAATGTAGACAGCACCCTCTAGTGGATTTATCATCTGAAGCGTACAACTAAACATACCCTAAGTAACGTATTTCAGATTCGCTAAAAATGTAGACAGCACCCTCTAGTGGATTTATCATCTGAACCGTACAAGTAAACGTACCCTAAGTAACGTATTTCAGATTCGCTAAAAATGTAGACAGCACCCTCTAGTGGATTTATCATCTGAAACGTACAACTAAACATACCCTAATAACGTATTTCAGATTCGCTAAAAATGTAGACAGCACCCTCTAGTTCGATTTATCATCTGAAACGTACAACTAAACATACCCTATGTAACGTATTTCAGATTCGTTAAAAATGTAGACAGCACCCTCTAGTGGATTTATCATCTGAAACGTACAACTAACGTACCCTAATAACGTATTTCAGATTCGCTAAAAATGTAGACAGCACCCTCTAGTGGATTTATCATCTGAAACGTACAACTAAACATACCCTATGTAACGTATTTCAGATTCGTTAAAAATGTAGACAGCACCCTCTAGTGGATTTATCATCTGAAACGTACAACTAAACATACCCTAATAACGTATTTCAGATTCGTTAAAAATGTAGACAGCACCCTCTAGTGGATTTATCATCTGAAACGTACAACTAAACATACCCTAATAACGTATTTCAGATTCGTTAAAAATGTAGACAGCACCTTCTAGTGGAGTTATCATCTGAAACGTACAACTAAACATACCCTAATAACGTATTTCAGGTTCGCAAAAAATGTAGACAGCACCCTCTAGTGGAGTTATCATCTGAAACGTACAACTAAACATACCCTAAGTAACGTATTTCAGGTTCGCTAAAAATGTAGACAGCACCCTCTAGTGGAGTTATCATCTGAAACGTACAACTAAACATACCCTAAGTAACGTATTTCAGGTTCGCTAAAAATGTAGACAGCGTCCTCTAGTGGATTTATCATCTGAAACGTACAACTAAACATACCCTAATAACGTATTTCAGGTTCGCTAAAAATGTAGATGATGCCCTCTAGTGGATTTATCATCTGAAACGTACAACTAAACATACCCTAAGTAACATATTTCAGATTCGCTAAAAATGTAGACAGCACCCTCTAGTGGATTTATCATCTGAAACGTACAACTAAACATACCCTAAGTAACATATTTCAGATTCGCTAAAAATGTAGACAGCACCCTCTAGTGGAGTTATCATCTGAAACGTACAACTAAACATACCCTAAGTAACGTATTTCAGATTCGCTAAAAATGTAGACAGCGCCTTCTAGTGGATTTATCATCTGAAGCGTACAACTAAATCTACCCTAAGTAACGTATTTCAGATTCGTTAAAAATGTAGACAGCACCCTCTAGTGGATTTATCATCTGAAACGTACAACTAAACGTACCCTAAGTAACGTATTTCAGATTCGCTAAAAATGTAGACAGCACCCTCTAGTGGATTTATCATCTGAAACGTACAACTAAACATACCCTAATAACGTATTTCAGATTCGCTAAAAATGTAGACAGCACCCTCTAGTGGATTTATCATCTGAAGCGTACAACTAAACATACCCTAAGTAACGTATTTCAGATTCGCTAAAAATGTAGACAGCACCCTCTAGTGGATTTATCATCTGAACCGTACAAGTAAACGTACCCTAAGTAACGTATTTCAGATTCGCTAAAAATGTAGACAGCACCCTCTAGTGGATTTATCATCTGAAACGTACAACTAAACATACCCTAATAACGTATTTCAGATTCGCTAAAAATGTAGACAGCACCCTCTAGTTCGATTTATCATCTGAAACGTACAACTAAACATACCCTATGTAACGTATTTCAGATTCGTTAAAAATGTAGACAGCACCCTCTAGTGGATTTATCATCTGAAACGTACAACTAAACGTACCCTAATAACGTATTTCAGATTCGCTAAAAATGTAGACAGCACCCTCTAGTGGATTTATCATCTGAAACGTACAACTAAACATACCCTATGTAACGTATTTCAGATTCGTTAAAAATGTAGACAGCACCCTCTAGTGGATTTATCATCTGAAACGTACAACTAAACATACCCTAATAACGTATTTCAGATTCGTTAAAAATGTAGACAGCACCCTCTAGTGGATTTATCATCTGAAACGTACAACTAAACATACCCTAATAACGTATTTCAGATTCGTTAAAAATGTAGACAGCACCTTCTAGTGGAGTTATCATCTGAAACGTACAACTAAACATACCCTAATAACGTATTTCAGGTTCGCAAAAAATGTAGACAGCACCCTCTAGTGGAGTTATCATCTGAAACGTACAACTAAACATACCCTAAGTAACGTATTTCAGGTTCGCTAAAAATGTAGACAGCACCCTCTAGTGGAGTTATCATCTGAAACGTACAACTAAACATACCCTAAGTAACGTATTTCAGGTTCGCTAAAAATGTAGACAGCGTCCTCTAGTGGATTTATCATCTGAAACGTACAACTAAACATACCCTAATAACGTATTTCAGGTTCGCTAAAAATGTAGATGATGCCCTCTAGTGGATTTATCATCTGAAACGTACAACTAAACATACCCTAAGTAACATATTTCAGATTCGCTAAAAATGTAGACAGCACCCTCTAGTGGATTTATCATCTGAAACGTACAACTAAACATACCCTAAGTAACATATTTCAGATTCGCTAAAAATGTAGACAGCACCCTCTAGTGGATTTATCATCTGAAACGTACAACTAAACATACCCTAAGTAACATATTTCAGATTCGCTAAAAATGTAGACAGCACCCTCTAGTGGATTTATCATCTGAAACGTACAACTAAACATACCCTAAGTAACATATTTCAGATTCGCTAAAAATGTAGATGATGCCCTCTAGTGGATTTATTGTGTATATATATATATATATATATATATATATATATATGTATATATATGTATATTATGTATAAAAATGCTTGCTGGGTGATTTTAGCACTCATTACAGTGGTTCGTTACATGTACATATAAAAAAATCTATAATTATCAGCTCTTAAATTATGTGTTTTCTTGAATAAGTGTTTACAAAGAGAAGATCTGGTATGTTTTGCAGTGCATATTGCTCTATAGTTACATTGGAAACAGATCTATCTTTATCCAGGCTCAGAGTGTTTGTCATGGCTATAGCAGCTGCTCATAAGCTGGTTTCTGTACTCTTCTTTGGTAAATATCACACACACACACACACGCACACACACACACACACACACACACACACACACACACACACACACACACACACACACACACACACACACACACACACACACACACACACACACACACACACACACACTCACACTATAAGCTTGGTCCAACCAGCTAGTATGTGCATAACATTCATTCATTCATTCATTTTCTTTTCGGCATAGTCCCTTTATTAATCCGGGGTCGCCAGAGCGGAATGAACCGCCAATTTATCCAGCATATGTTTTACGCAGCGAATGCCCTTCCAGCTGCAACCCATCACTGGGAAACATCCATGCACTATGGACACTATGAACAATTTTAGCTTACCCAATTCACCTATACCACATGTTTTTGGCACCCGGAGGAAACCCATGCCAACACGGGGAGAACATGCAAACTCCAGAAACGCCAACTGACACAGCTGAGGCTTGAACCAGCGACCTTCTTGCTGTGAGACGACAGCGCTACTCATTGCGCCACCGCGTCGCCAGTTTAAATATTCATTTTAGTAAAAAAGTGTTAGTGTTCCATTTAGGACGACTCTAAACTCTACACATGGTTGAGTGTTGAAGTGCATAAGTGTACAGTGTGTCATTTGGGACACAACTTAAAAAAGGTGTTGAGGTAAAGGTTATTAATCTATATAATAAGCTTAAACATATCAGAATTATATAATTATTGGATATAAAAAAATGCTTTTTTTTGCCCCTCATTTGCCTTGCTAGCTGTCATTAAAGTCAAGGGAGCATCAAAATAAAGTGTAACCATAGTCTATAAACGTATAGAGCCCGATCATACACCCAGCGCAATAAGGTGCAAGATGTGTTTGGCATGATTTGTTGCTGTTTTCAGAGCAGTGCAACAGTAATTTTCACGTTTTGCTCCACATTGTTTAAATAGCAAATTAATTTGCGCCACTGTGGGCTCATGGGTGTGCTGGTCTATAAAGGTGTGTTAAGGTGCATTGTTGGAGTGTTGCTATTTTTAGGAACTGAAATAGACCACTCCATTGACCAACTAAAAGCTGCTCTAAAGTCCAGCAGAGTGTGTTAGTTATGTGCCTATGCAGGTCCAAACTCTTACACACTGCTGAATACACACAGGATGATCAGCAACACACAAATATCTTCACAGATGAACACAATTAAAGATTAAAATGATCCAGAAATGAGGATTCTCTACATCAATATAAACACCACTGCCTCCATGCCTTCTTCACCTCGGGGGGCTTTTTCAGTTCATTCATGACCATCTGCATCTGTATAATGTGATTATTATTAGCAGGATTATTGATTATCTGCAGATTTATATCTGTTTTAATAAACACAAGTGTAGATTTTTCCAGCTGTGGGGTTTTGGAGGCGTCTGCATCACCATATGGGCATAAGAACAGGACGTGTGTTTGGATGTAACTCAGCTGTTTGACCACACTTCATTATTATTGTTCATTTATTCCTTTGCTGGAGATTAGAACTGAATTTAGAAATAGTTTAGACACAAATCTTTGCGCTTAACAAAAGAGATTAAATATGTGGGCTGATGGATGTGTTCAGTGGAGTGAGTTTCCACCGTTTCCTCACTCCACCAAAGTAAAGGAGTAAAGTAAAGTAAAGAGGCTGAATTGAGGAGGCTCGTTCTTTATCCTCGCGCTGCAGATGCTCTGTTTAACTGTTTTCTCGCTAGTGAAGCGTTCAGTTTTTACCCTACACTATGTAAATAGCAAATGCGCCATGACGCGATGCAACTGACTTTTAAAGGAAGGGGTGTCCAAACTCGGTCCTTAAGGGCCGGTGTCCTGGAGAGTTTATCTCCATCTTCCTTCAACGCACCTGCCAAGAAGTTTCTAGGATACCTAGTAAGAGCTTGACTAGCTGAATCAGGTGTGTTTGATTGGGGTTAGAACTAAAATATGCAGGACACCGGCCCTCCAGGACCGAGTTTAGACATCCATGCTTAAAGGTAATGTGAGATGAGACTTTAATTTGGTTTAATGCACATTATGCTCAAAACACACTCAGAACTCATTAAGAGAATAAGCACAGCCCTGTTAGACCATGAGCGTATTTTTCATCTTCAAAATAGCAAAAGTGGATTCAGCATGCGCTTTAGATGTGCTTAAACATTAAAATAGAGCCCATGAACTTTAACTCTGATACTTACAGTAACTCTACATAAACTGAAAATGTCCATGCAGAGATCAGGGTAACACTTTAATTTAAGGTGTTACATGTTCCATGCGCTTGCTCAACTAATTACAATGAATTATGCATAATTACATGAAACTAACCCTAAGCCTAACTCTTATTCTAACCCTCACCGTAAGTACATGTCATTAATTAGTATCACTCCTTAGTTAAATAAATAGTTACGCTGTTGTTCAACAAGGGTGGCACGATGGCTCAGTGGTTAGCACTGTGGTCTCACAGCAAGAAGGTCGCTGGTTCGAGTCCCGGCTGGCTCAGTTGGCATTTCTGTGTGGAGTTTGCATGTTCTCCCTGTGTTGGCATGGGTTTCCTCTGGGTGCTCTAGTTTCCCCCACAGTCCAAACACATGCGCTATAGGGGAACTGATGAACTAAATTGGCCGTAGTGTATAAGTGTGTGTGAATGACTGTTGCCCAGTACTGGGTTGCAGCTGGAAGGGCATCCGCTGCAAAAACCATATGCTGGAATAGTTGGCGGTTCATTCCGCTGTGGCGATCCCTGATAAATAAAGGGAGTAAGCCGAAGGAAAATGAATGAATGAATGTTGTTTAACAAGAAAGAAAGTAAGGTTTTGAACAAGTGAAGGTCGAGTATAAATGATGACAGAATTGTATTTTTGAGTGAACTATCGCTTTATAGTCTTGTGTTGTGTTGTTCAGTGCACTAGCCGGTGTCCACTACTGTAGTAAACTCCAGAAGCAGTAAGAAGCCCTTTGGCAGACTCTAAAGGTGTATCCTTGACATTTAATCAGACCTCCTGAACTTTGCCAGATTTATTCTCTGTATTTTCCGCCGGCTCTTAAAAGCCTGCTGCTGTGCACTCAGAGAGGGTTTTCTATGAGATCGAGTTTGATTTGATCACGATCACTGCTTGCATCTCAAATAAGAATAGTGTAGACTTAAAGTTAAACATTATTACTTTACAATACACTTTAATACATTAGGTTGTAGTGTACGGCAGTTTCTAGAAATCTAAAATTTGATTATAAATGAAAATAACCAAATTATTAACCCTGGAGAAAGTCTTATTTATTTTAGTGTGACTGGAATTATTTATTTAATTTATTTTAGTAAATTCTAAGGTCAATATTATTACAAATATATGTTTTTTCAATTGTCTACAGAACAGACCACTGTTGTCCAATGACTTGCCTATTAATTAACATAGTTAAACTGCGCTTTAAGCTGAATAACTAGTAAAATATTGTTTACTGTCATGGAAAAAACTAAATAAATTAGTTGTGCTGAAAGAAAATGTCTTAAAATAATACACAAATTTCACAAGAGGCATAATAATTGTAAAGAGTCGGGGGTTGCAACAGAGGTGAGGATCCAAATGCAGTTTATTAAGAGACTCGTCAGGCAGGCAAAAGGTCAAAACAGGGACAGACAGAAGCATGCAGATAATCCAAAAGCGTAGTCAGAGTACAGGCGAATGGTCAGGACAGGCGGCAAAACAACATAAAACAATAAACAAAGCAAAGGTCAAAAAAACACAGCAGTCAAGACAAGGAAATGCTTCTTAATGCTCACTTTACAGCTTAACAAGACTCAGCAAAGATGTGTGCATGCGTGTCTGGGTAAACAGTCCTCACAAGCTTTAGCTGTATCTTTGCAATCAAGGGGGATCTGTGGATGTGTAAGTGCAGGGAATGATGGGAATGGTAGTTCATTTCAGTGGCAGAATTGTAGTCCGGGGCATGTTTTCCAGCAATCTGCAAGGCCTACTGCTGATCGCTGGTGATCATGATGATAATTTTCTCTTCAACTGAAGATAAAATGACAGCTAATATATTTGCATACATTTGTGATTCTAATTAATTATGTATTATGCATTTTAAAAATATTTTGTATATATCGTGTGTATATTACTTACATAAAAATGTCGGCAAATCCATATAATAAATGTTTTTTGAAGGATCGACTGGAGTATTGATGCTAAAAATACTTCTTTGAGATCACAGAAATAAATTAAATTTTACAATAAACTCAAAAAGAAAACAGTTATATTAAATGGTAAAAATATCTCACATTTTTACAGTTGTTTTGCAAGTAAATGCTGTAAAAACATCACAAATATTACTGTTATAACACTCTTGAGCGGTCGTGTACACCTCCAGCTACAGTAGATAAGCTTAGAGTAATAATATATTCAATTAAATGCTAATGTTCACGTTCCCACATTTTAAATAAGGAATATTAGCTCTGTATCTTGTATATTTAGCTTCTGTTGTGGTCCAGAATGATTGTTTGTTCAGCGTGTGGAGTGAATCTGTTCGCTGACCTGAAGCGCTGCTAAATTAAGGACACAAACGTCAGACTAATGAGAACAGGACTGTCCTGCATCCATATTTTCAGCCATATCCAATGTTTATTTTTACATTTTTCCTACTACTTTAAAGAAGAATAAGAGTCTCTTAAAGCACATGATAATATTTAGTCAAATTGATGAATTCAACAGTAAACAGGAACACTATAAATGTACAGTAAATACATATAGAACAAATAAATCATACAGAAGATTTTTTTTTTTGCATAAAATTGAATAATTGTTCACTAGAAGCAAACATGTTTATGAGGTCAGTGATGAATACATACATTTATTTATTTATATATTTATTTGTAGAATTGCCATTTCAGTCAGGTATTCTTATGACAAATATAAATTTTTAATTGCCAGTTGTATTTACACAGTGGGAAAAATACTATTAAAGTCATTGGCTATTATAAAATCTTATTTATTTGTTTGTTTATTTATTTATTTATTTGTTTATTTATTTATTTATTTACATTTTTCTTTGAGTTAAAAAAACTTAATTGTTAAAATCTTACTATTTTTAAATGATATTTTATTTAATTGTATTTTATTTTATGAGCTGTCCCTTTCAGTAAATAACAATTAAATTATTATTATTATTATTATTATTATTATTATTATTATTATTATTATTATTATTATTATTATTATTATATTAGTAGTAGTAATATTACTATTATTATTTATTAATTCATTTATTCATTAATACATTTATTTTTATTTAATATTTCTTTCTACTTTATTTTTTTTTTATGAACTATAGATATATAACAGAAATGGTATATATTTTATGCTGCATATTATTATTAAACTATTAATTTTTGCATTATAATTGCATTGCAGTATTATAATTAAAATTCTGCTAAGCCATAAAAAAATATTTATTTATTTATTTATTTATTTATTTATTTATTTATTTATTTATGTTTTTTTATTAATATAATTTTATTTATTTATTTCAATATTAATATATTTTAAAATGTAATTGCTAGTTGGATTTTTATAGTAGGGAAAATACTGTCGAAGTCATAGGCTATTATAAAATCTTATTTATTTATTTATTACATTTTTTTCTTTAAAATAAAAAAAAAACTTATTCTTAATTCTTAAAATGATGTTTGAAATTAAATTTTGTTTAATTTTGTTTATTAATTAATTTATTAATTAATTTATTTTATTTAATAGTTATTTTTACTATATTTTTGATGAACTATATAACAGAAATCGAAGAGCTTTTATGCTGCGTTGTTAATAATAAATGATTAATTTTTGCATTATAATTGCATTGCATTATTATAATTAAAATTCTACTGAAACATACAGAATTAATTAATTAATTTATTTATTGTGTTTATTAATGTAATTGTGTTTATTTAAATAATTTTGAATATATTTCTAAAATGTAATTTATTTATGCAATTTCAAAGCTGAATTTTTGGCATCATTACTCCAGTCACACGATCCTACAGAAAACATCCTAAACACTTTGATTGATGATCAAAAACAATATATTATTGTTATTATTATTATTATTATTATTATTATATTAGAATTTTTTCTGCTTTCTTTGATGAATAGAATGTTTAAATAAACAGCATTTATTAAAAATAGAAATATTTTGTGACATTATAAATGTCACATTTAGCCATTTTAAAGCATCCTAGCTAAATAAAAGTATTAATTTCTATCATTTTTTTTTTTACAAATAATAAAAACAGATACAGACAATGACTCCAATCTTCTGAATGATCATCATCATCATCATTTTCCTTCGGCTTAGTCCCTTTATTCATCAGGGGTCACCACAGGGGATTGAACCGCCAACTATTCCAGCATATGTTTTACACAGCGGATGCCTTTTTAGCTGCAACCCAGTACTGGGAAACACCCATACACTCTCACATTCACACACTCACTCATAAGCTACAGCCAATTTTATATCAATTCCCCTATAGCGCATGTGTTTGGACTGTGGGGGAAACCGGAGCACCTGGAGGAAACCCACACCAACTCGGGGAGAACATGCAAACTCCACACAGAAACACCAACTGAACAGCCGGGACTCGACCCAGAGTGAGGCCACAGTGCTAACCACTGAGCCACCGTGTCGCCTCTTCATTTCTATAATTTCTTTACAAATAATAAAAACAGATACTGACTCCAGTCTTCTGAATGATGTAGTGTATAATACTACAAAAGCGCTTTATTTCAGATGAACATTTGATTATATTCACAGCACAGGTAATGTCATGTAGCCAACAGTGAAATTAGTAAACAGTGAACATGCAAATGTGTACAATAATCACTAAAATAAGCTCTTTCTAAGCTTCAATTCCTGATTTAGTCAACATGTAAACATGCAGGACTGCTCTTATACACAAGAAAACAACAGGTTCATCCAGCACACAGCAAACAGAGCTGCTCGTACTCAGAGTTTGTGTCTTGTTTCTAGTCTAAATATCTAAAAACTCTTAAATCAAGAAGCTTTTTCTAGACGAGCGCTAAATATTGGGTTGTTTTCAGCAATAATGAGTCAAAATGAAGTGAGGTTTTCATTAAAACAAGCAAAATAATCTGACAATGTGGGAAGAAAAATGAAATTATGTCCAAAGGAAAAAAGATTATTTTTCTTCCCCCATTGTCAGATTATTTTGCTTGTTTTAATGAAAACCTCACTTCATTTTGACTCATTATTACTGAAAACAACACAATATTTAGTGCTCGTCTAGAAAAAGCTTCTTGATTTAAGAGTTTTCAGATATTCAGACTAGAAACAAGACACAAACTAAGTAGGAGCAGCATTATTAGCAGTGCAGCGTCTGACCTGAGATCAGTTTGAGTGTATTTTCTCTGAACTGACCTGTCATGGTTTCTGGAGCGTTCCTCCGGTCAGCAGATCCAGAGTCAGTCCAGCATGTCTGATCACATCCAAACTCTCAATCGCAGGAAGAAGAAGAAGAGAAACACACTCATTTCTGCTGCTCTGCCTCTTTCTTTCAGTGTGTGTGTGTGTGTGTGTGTAAGCACTGTCATGTTGTGCTCCGTTTCATCTTCACATCCATCGCCTCATGCACACACACACACACACTCTAATAAAACACAGACTCATTGTCAAGGGCCACTTTCTGACTGTCTCTCTCTATCTCTCTCTCACACACACTCACAAACACACACACTCACACACGTGCACGTGGTGTTGTGCTGAGCAGCTCTGACATCACTGTGTGTCCGCAGGCAGAGAACTGGCAGATCGTGCCCTCGCATTTCTCTCGTTTCCTCGTGCGCACACACACATGGGTTGGGTTTTCATGTGTTATGGGGACAAAATGATGTTTGTGCTGTGCATGTTGTGTGTGTGTGTCCCACTCCTAAACTCAACACTCACAGGAAACACTTTTACACCTTCAAGATGCTCCATTCTGTGGGATTTATGAAAACGTCCCCACAAGGTCAGAATGTACTGGTATTGCTATACTTGTGGGGACATTTGGTACTCATGACATGAATACCAGGACCACACACACAATCTCAGTACACACACATTCAGTCAACACACACACACACACAC
>LR812526.1:66661938-66664438 GCA_903798195.1 Danio kyathit
TAAACAAAATAAATGAATTAATAATTGATTGCATGAATGAATTAATAAATAAATGAATGAATGAATACATAAATAAATAGGTGAATGAATGAATGAATGGATGAATGAATAAATGAATGAATGCATAAATAAATGCATGAATGAATAAATAAATGAGTAAATGAATGAATGAATAAACAGCTATATAAATGAGTAAATGAATGAATAAATAAATTAATTAATAATTAATTAATTTAATGAATAAATGAATTAATTAATTAATTAATTAAAATTAATAAATGAATAAATAAATGACTGAATTAATGAATAAATAAATAAACGAATAAATAAATAAATAAATGAATAAATAAATGAATAAATAAATCAATGAGTAAATGAATGAATGAATGAATGAATGAATAAATAGTTTAATGAATGTATGAATAAATAAGTAAATAAATAAATAATTGAATGAATGAATAAATGAATGAATGTATAAATAAATAGACGAGTGAATGGATAAATGAATGAATGAAAATTAATTAATATATTAATTAATAATTAATAATAATAATTAATAATTTAATAAATGAATGGATTAATAATAAATAAATGAATAAATAAATAAATGAATGAATAAATAAAAAAAAATCAGTAAATGAATGAATGAATAAACAGCTATATAAAGGAGTGAATGAATGAATGAATAAATGAATGAATGACTATATGAGTAAATGAATGAATGAATGAATGAATGACTATATGAGTAAATGAATGAATGAATGAATGAATAATTGATTAAATGAATGAATGAATAAATGAATGAATGAATGAATGAATGACTATATGAGTAAATGAATGAATGAATGAATGAATGAATGAATGAATGAATGACTATATGAGTAAATGAATGAATGAATGAATGAATAATTGATTAAATGAATGAACGAATAAATGAATGAATGAATGAATGACTATGAGTAAATGAATGAATGAATGGATGACTATGAGTAAATGAATGAATGAATGAATAAATGAATAAATAATTGATTAAATGAACGAATGAATAAATAAACGAATAATTGATTACATGAATGAATAAATAAATAAATGAATGAATAAATGTATGACTATATGAGTGAATGAATTAATGAATGAATAAATAAATAAATAATTGATTAAATGAATGAATGAATAAATAAATATTTTAATCACCTCCAGACAAATTGATTGCAGCATCATCTAATATAATAAAAGCAATAACAACAGAATGCATTATGGGTTATTTACATTTCATTCATTCATTCATTTTCCTTAGGCTTAATGCCTTTATTCATCAGGGGTCACCACAGCAGAATGAACCGCCAACTTATCCAGCATATGTTTTACACAGCGGATGCCCTTCCAGCTGCAACCTAGTTCTAGGAAACACCCATACACACTCATTCACAAACACACACACACACACACACACACACACACACACACACACACACACACACACACACACACACACACACACACACACACGAACCACTGTGTATGGATGTTTCCCAGTACTGGGTTGCAGCTGGAAGGGCATCTGCTATAATGAATGAATATTATATGTAGCTTTGATGTTATGTAGCTTTATAAATGTACTATGATGCGTGCTTATATTACTCATAATGTTGTTTACTGCCCTTATAGTGTTTTCTGTCTTATATTATTCTGTGTATTTCAGTGTTTGTTTTCTGTCTGGTATATTTCAGTGTGCGGCGCTTGATGGCAAGTGTTCAGTCAGCTGTGATAATGACGTGAGTGTCCACGTTTAACATTTTGACCTCTTTCTCTGTAATAGTCACATTAAACTGATGTTTTTCTGATGTGTAGGATATCAGCTGTTACCTCATAGACAACAATGGATTTATTATTGTGGCCGAGGATCAGTCTTTGGTGAGAGACTTTTATTTGAAGTATTGATTTATATCAAGCACTTGACTGCTCATGAATATTCAAAAGTGTCATGTAATTTAATAGGTTAAATTCAGTCTTATTGTAACATTCACTTTCCTTCTGAAAGCAGGCAAGGAATATACAGCTGAAGTTGCCCTCCCGTGATTTATTTTATTTATATATTTGAAAGTTTTCCCAAATTATATTTAATGGAGTAATAAATGTTCACAGTGTTTCCTCTAATATTTGTTCTTCTGGAGAAAGTCTTATTTGTTTTTTTTTCGGCTAGAATAAAAGCAGTTCTTAATTCTTAATTAATTCTTAATTCTTACGTATTTCAGATTCGCAAAAATGTAGACAGCACCCTCTAGTGTATTTGTCATCTGAAACGTACATCGAAAAGTCCCCTAAGGAATGTATTTCTGATTCACAAAAAATGTAGACAGCGCCCTCTAGTGGATTGGTCATCTGAAACGTACAGTGAAAAGTCCCCTATGTAACGTATTTCAGATTCGCTAATGTAGACAGCGCCCTCTAGTGGATTTGTCATCTGAAACGTACATCGAAAAGTCCCCTAAGTAACGTA
>LR812526.1:66669438-66754438 GCA_903798195.1 Danio kyathit
TTTGATATTTATTTACATGAATCAAGTAATGTCAAGTTCTTGTTTGAGCTGAAGGAACATCGCTTTTATCAATTTCAATTAATCATATTAGTTACAAATTAGTACATTTGGTGCAGCGTTGCCAGATTGGAAATGTCAAAGTATCATACCAGAACCTCAGAGTTATTGTCTTTGGAGGAAAATTACCGTACACGGGTCAAGCGGAGAGTAAACAGCTATTATCTACACAAATAGCGTTTTGACACAACGTGCAAATTACCATAATACGTAAAAAAAACTAAAAAAAAACTAGGCGTACCTTAGTGGAAAGGTTCAAACTCCACCTCCGAGTCGCAGTCCTGCATGTGTTGCCAGATCTTAAGGGATTCATTTTGGGGTACAAATCGGATGCCGTCATGGACCGCAACATAGTGCTGGTTGGCTTGAAAGCAGTGCACCCTCCCGAATTTTTAACACACTCTGAGGTGTGCATGAGTCTATTCAGAGTATCTGTAATGAGCTGATTTCGTGGCTTTGTTTTGAAGAGATTAACTTTGGAAAAACTTGTTCACATGATGCATTTGAATGGGGAAAACGAGAACATCAAGGGCAAACTCCCCTGTCCTTCTCACCTTCCTTTTCAGCACGACTTTTTAAAACTTTATTGCCTAAACAATCAACCTCAACCTGAAAACGACTGACTTAAGCACGGCCATGAGCGGCAGGAATGTTAACTCACGAGAGAGAGCCATTCTCCACGTTGATTGGCTGAGAAAATGTAATGCAAGATGAGAGTAAACGTGCCTAACTCCACGTTCTCCTCACAGACCGCAGACAAGAGATGCAGCTATCAGTAAGTATAGAAGCCCTAAGATTACAGTGAAATTAATTTTAAATGTCATAAAATTCTGAAATTATCGTACGTTATAGGATTTTAGGATATAGGAAACGTAAGTATTTTACGTTTTGTCACTTTAGTGGCTAATTCATACGAATTCGTACGAGTTGAGTCATACGAAAATGTACGATTTTAAAAAGGAGGCGTGGCACCCAACCCCGCCCCTAAACACAACCGTCATTGGGTGATGAGCAAATTGTACGAATTAGATCGTACGAATTCATAAGAATTAGCCACTAAATCAAAAATTTACGAATTGCCGTGAGATTGTGTTTATCGTACGTCTGGCAACACTAATTTGGTGTAACTTAGTTTAATTAAGACACAGTTCCACTGGCTTGAAATGTGCTATTTCACTTTATTATAAGCAAATTGAACCCAAGAGCAAATGTAAATGCTTCCTGATCTCAGAGCTAGTGTTATCAGCACAGATATAACTCTCTGAGTGAAGCGTCTGACATTAATGCTGATCATAAAAATGCCAAGACCCAAAGCATGAGTGCTACTCTTCTGCAAGGTGGTAACCTCAAAACTAAAAAAAACTTACACAAAACTCTTCTTAATCTTAATTAATGAAGATTAAACTCTAACAAGTCTCTCTCTCAAACACCTAAGATTGCTTTTGTCTTCAAAATAATCTCCTCTTAATTCAATGCCATGCAAAGGCAATACATCCTTTATTAACATATCCATTATTAAAATGCACTTATTAGGTTTGCAACGATTAGAAAATATTTCAATATTACAAGTAAGGCGACACGGTGGCGCAGTGGGTAGCACGTTCGCCTCACAGCAAGAAGGTCGCTGGTTCGAACTTCGGCTGGGTCAGCTGGTGTTTCTGTGTGGAGTTTGCATGTTCTCCCCGTGTTGGCGTGGGTTTCCTCCGGGTGCTCCGGTTTCCCAAAGCCTAAAGACGTGTGGTACAGGTGAATTGGGTATGCTAAAATTGACCATAGTGTATGTGTGAATGAGTGTGTATGGGTGTTTCGCTGGCGGATAAGTTGGCATTATAAGTTAAGTTTAAGTTTCATTTCATTTATTACATCAAGTAAATGTGTAAATATTCAATATTTACCTAGAAAATTACACAATAGAGTATGTATTATGAGAGTAAATTTATAAGATTTTACTACACCAAAAAGTCCACATTAACCCTAATTTGGTGGAAGATACCCAAAAACAGAGACAGCGAGGATTCTGGGCTCATTTGTGGAGGGAAGCAGCCAACCGAGCCAAAGTTCTGGAACAGCCCAAGGGAGGACCCGATCCTCCTAGCCCTCACTGTGGGCACAGATGCCAGAGATGTGGGTGTTTGCGCCACGCTTTTCCACTCTGAGAGGCTGATTTACACACTTGATCTGTATATATCTGTATCAACACTTCATCTGAGCTGTGAATCCGCCCAGAGAGGATTTACTGTATGAGCGTCTGGAGCTCCTCACAGCGCTGTCCAAAGATTAATCACATCCAAAAGAAAAACATTTACATCATATATACAGTAGGGCAAAATCAAAATCACGATTATTCATTCATTCATTTTCACTCGGCATAGTCTCTATTTCAGGGGTCGCCACAGCGGAATGAACCACCAATTATTCCAGCATATGTTTTACGCAGCGGATGCCCTTCCAGCTGCAACCCATCACTGGGAAACACCCATACACTCTTATTCACACACACACACACTATGGACAGTTTAGTTCATCAATTCCCCTATAGCGCATGTGTTTAGACACAGAAAAGCCAACTGACCCAGCCGGGACTCGAACCAGCGACCTCCTTGCTGTGAGGCCACAGTGCTAACCACTGAGCCACCATGCCGCCCGTTCAAAAAGTTTTGAACTGTATATAGTTCTTTTTCCCTGTAAATAAAGTTGATAGTACACCAAAGATCATTCAATTTCACAGTTTTTAATACTGAGGCAGAATGGAATGAACTGACAAAACGTTCTTCCAATGATGGAAAGGAAACAAATATAGGAATATACTAATGAAACAAACTCTGCTTTAAGCATCTTCACTGTAAGAATTAAACTTGAATTGCTTCTTATTAAAGCTACAAAACTCCTTCAGTGGAGAGCAGTGAGTGGTTTGTCCTTGTGTTTTGTTGTTTGATTAATGACGATGGCCAATCACAGTCATTTCTGATGAGCACATGTTCACAACGTCTGATCAGTGGTGTTTAAGAACGCTCTTTAAATGTTCAGTATTGATTAAAATTACAGTATTGATTGGTACCAAAGTCAATGCTTTTGACAACACTAAAAGCTACTAATAAAGATGTCAGAAAAACTATCAGGAGATTTGTACATGTGTATGAAGACAAAAAGGGAAGTGATGAAACCAGATGTGAATGCGTTTCTACCAAGCGGCAACCTCCCGCTCTCCCTCGGGAAGCCAATACGGAAGTAACTAAAACTGCAATTCATCGACTCGCCTTGGGGGGCTGGCTCCATGAAGTCCAAGGGCTTTCTTTCTGCATTGGTAAATTGGCCATTTTTACAGCTGATAAAAACATGTTTACAGCCTGGTACAAACGATGGCTTTGGTGCATATAGCTATGATAACCCTTCATGACAACTCTGAGGGGGGTGAATTTTTTTATAACTCATCCGTTTCGTTTTTATTAGGTTATATTAAGTTTGCATAATTAAGGGCGTGGCCACTTGAGTGACAGCTAGCCCTCGCTGCTCGCTGTCTCGTCACCTCAGCTGATTCTGGCTAATTAGCCGCTGAGCTCGGCAAATAAATCGTGTATTTGTTTTGTTTAATGTTTCTTTACACCTTCATTTGCCTTTTGGAATTATTTCCTGCAATTATCAGATGATATGGCATGATGTGTGGATTTAATTGTGCTTACAAACCGTTCAAGTTGCCTTCATTTCACAGGTGAGTGAAATGGTATACTTCTATACCATCTCTATAAATGTATTTGTTTTATTTAAGATCATTTATCATTTATAATGTTCTTTAGAGCTGTAATGCACTCCAGAATCTGACAGATTGATTAGCTGTAGGCTATAAAACAGTCATCTGAAGCGTTGTCATACAGTGTTAGTGCTGGATTTTTACAAACAGCCTTGCATTTACTAACACAGACTATATCTGAAGTGTTTGATAGTAATTCGCGTTTTCCTCCTGTCGAAAAACGTCATAAGAACAATGTTTAGTGGCTCAGTGAGTTACAACAGTGTTTTTAAAAGTCTAAACGCTTTATTGATATAGTGTACAACCAAGCACATGTGGTCAGAACACAAACGAGTCGCAGGTAATGAAGTATTAAGCGTTCTCCCAAAGTAATAAGTCTGTTTTAATCCAGGTCTAAGCAAAAGGCTGAGAATCCAGCATGCGTCTGTAGCTTCGCTCACTCTCCGCCTCTTTGCCCTTATTTGGTATCCCGCGTTTGGTGCGATGACGCGCTAACAAAATGGCGACGGTTGGCCGCGCCTACTTGTGGCTTCTTTTGCAGTGTTCAGAAACCTATGGGTGACGTCACGGATACTACGTCCATATCTTTTACAGTCTATGGTTTCTACGCGTAGTGCTACAATTTGTCTTGTGCAGTCACGCTTTTGTGCCTTACACAATATCCACCAGGTGGCGCAAGGAACAACCACTTTTCTATTGTCAGGCCAGTGCGAGCGAACGCCCCCCAAATCAAACAACCTGCCCAGGGGTGCATTTCTGAAAACCATCGTTAGCCAACTAAGGTCGCAAGTTCGTAATAAATAAATATACGGGAAAGAAAAAACACAGCTACTGCTCAGTTTAAGATATACCATTAAACACCTTGTAGGCTAGGGGTCTTTCTTTTTTTTTGCTTATGATTGCCCTTATGTTTCTCTTTTAAATGTAAGGCTGTTGCATAAAATGTGCATGTGTGTGTGTGTGTGTGTGTGTGTGTGTGTGTGTGTGTGTGTGTGTGTGTGTGTGTGTGTGTGTGTGTTTGTGTGAGACCAGGCTCGCTTCACAGCTCCGTTGATGCCGTGAGCGGCTGGGTTTCATTCTTTCATTCTTTCTTTATTTTAATAATGAAAGCATATTTGTATTAAAATATGAAGACAACTGAAAAACATAAAATTACGTGTCCACTTTTGTATGCTCAACACAGTAATATCATAGATCTAGATAAAATAGACATATATTGAAATCATTTAAAGAATTACAAATATCGGATATAATAGCTCTCTGCAACTCTCACATGGTCGCCCACTGAAGCTAAGCAGGGCTGAGCCTGGTCAGTGTCTGGATGGGAGACCACATGGGAAAACTAGGTTGCTGTTGGAAGTGGTGTTAGTGAGGCCAGCAGGGGGCGCCCAACCTGTGGTCTGTGTGGGTCCTAATGCCCCAGTATAGTGACGGGGACTCTATACTGCTCAGTGAGCGCCGTCTTTAGGATGAGATGTTAAACCGAGGTCCTGACTCTCTGTGGTCATTAAAAATCCCAGGATGTCCTTCGAGAAAGAGTAGGGGTTTAACCCCGGCATCCTGGCCAAATCTACCCACTGGCCTCTGTCCATCATGGCCTCCTAACCATCCCCATATCATAATTGGCTTCATCACTCTGTCTCCTCTCCACCAATCAACTGGTGTGTGGTGTGCGGTCTGGCGCAAAAATGGCTGCCGTCGCGTCATCCAGGTGGATGCTGCACACTGGTGGTGGATGAGGAGATTCCCCCCTATGTGTAAAGCGCTTTGAGTGCCCAGAAAAGTGCTATATAAATGTAAGGAATTATTATTATTATTATAAAAATATCAAATAAATAAGTGAAGTGTCACAAACTAATTTCTAGAGGAGCACGTGATGTGATTGATCGCAGCTGTTCTCTCATCTATAATCATTAGTTAGCCAATCAGATTAATTCAAACTCACTATAAGTAGCCCGGCTAAAACTACTCCCTTATCTTCGTTTTTTGAAGAACCCCCCCCCCCCCCCCCCCATCTCCCCCTTTCCTCCTTTACCAGGGGGAGCTCTCGAGACCTACCTGATCTCGTACTCGCCTTACATGCTCATCGACCAGGCGGGAGCCCTGGGCTCAATTATCTCTGAGCTCAGAGTTCTCTCCCAGGACAGCATGCCCAACCTACTATCATTATCAAGCAATATCTAAGTGTGAACTCTTGAAACCAATATAAAACAAACAAAAGATATGACAATTTAGTTATATACAGTATAATATAAATAAATTAAACCGATTTAATGGGATCTTGATCTTCTTCCAACAATGTTTAACCTTGAACAGTGTTTAAAAGTGACTGTTCTGCTCATGTGTAATAGTCTGCAGTGCTGTATTGTGTGTGTTGGTGTTGTATATTACGCTACAGAAACCTTGTAATAAACTGCAGCACATTTTCTGTTATTTTACACTCTTATTTCTCTTGATATTATTTCTTATACATTATATTATTATTTTAAACCACTAAAATGTCAACAAAAGTCCCTTTGTTAAACTGTAGAGTTGAATTTTCAACATCAGAAGTGGACAGAGCAGAGATCAACATCCCATAATGCAATTCACCACCGTAAATAAACCCAAAATCCAGAATCTGTTTAAAAAATATTTTTACAGTGTATGTAACACCACAATGACGTGTCTTCCATGTGTCTGAGTGTTTGATTGGTTGTGTTTCTCTCCCTGCAGCCCTACTTTGCTGTGTTTGCAGCTATCCGATGGCTCCTGACGGAGTTTGTCATGTAAGACTGTGATCTGGTCATAAATCGATAGCTTATCTGTGTAGTGTTTTCATGTGTATTCTTTATGTTGTCCTATTTACTTTTCTATAGTCATTCTCTCTTAACTATTTGATTTGGTCTTGCAGATTTCTGGTTGAGTTTAACCTGTACAGCTGGTGGTACTCTGACCTCACCATTACAGGTATGATGGATAATGTGTGTTTATGAGACTCTCTCTGTGTGTGTGTGTGTGTGTGTGTGTGTGTGTGTGTGTGTGTGTGTGTGTGTGTGTGTGTGTGTGTGTGTGTGTGTGTGTGTGTGTGTGTGTGTGTGTGTGTGTGTGTGTGTGTGTGTGTGTTGTTGATAGGGATGCACTGAAATAAAAATTCTGGGATGAAACCAGAAATTCAGAGCGCAATTTTGGGCAATTTTATACTATGACCACAGCATGCGCTAACAAGCTAGCACTCTGCTGCTCATCTGCTTTGCAAGCCATTGAGATGAATGGGTTTTAAAGTGCAGCGCTTTACGTGTCTGGTGTGAAAGCCACTTCAGATAGCGTGGTGACTATGGCTAGAGGGAGTAGGAAACTGCTTCTGTATTAAGTATTATACATGGTCATGACTAAAACAGATCTGATTCCCATGTGGGCAAAAGAATATCTGATTTGGGCCGCATTTGCTTGCTGAACATAGCCTAAGAAGTCTTACTGGTAGAGATACAACTAAGGGATAATGTTCATCCAGCCGGTTGTTATTCTACAATGAAGCCCGACAGGTTTATCAGCAGCTTTTGAGTCTGTTATTAATTTCAGTGGTTGTTATCTGAGAATAACAGAACTTGGATTGTCGCGACTGAAAAATCAGAATCGAGTATTCCAGACAGCCGTGTAATAAAGGGAAATAATTGACAGAATATTGTCTCTCTCTGTGTTTTCTCTGTAGCTCAGAGAGGAGGCAGAACTCTGCTGGTTCCCTGTGACACCGAGTATCCAGCCTTCGTGTCTGAGCGCACCATTAAAGAGACTGTGGGCAATATTGACTGTGAAAGCTGTGTGAAGTATGTGCAGCACTCACACACACACAGAAACAAAAACATATACATTCATCACAGCTTTTTTGTAGTTCGTTCACTTACATATTATTCTGAAATACTCCTGTCAGTTCTGGTTCTGATGTAGGACACCTCTGATTTATGGACTTTATAACAAAAAAAATAATAAGTAAAATCAAGGTAAAAAGTAAATCAAGGTATTGTTGAATTTTAGACGGTGATTTTGTAGTAAACTTTAGCCGTTCACATCCTGTACATGCTTTTTTTTTACTAACAAGACATATATCATTTTGTTCTTGAAAAGGTAAGCTTGTACATATGCTACTTTCATGATATTGCAGCAGGTTTTGATCAGATTTGATCCTTTAGTATATTTAGAAGAAAGTGAAAAAACAATGAATTTTGCATGCTAAAACTTCTCCAGGGCCCCAAAACCTCCTCAGACCCCAGAGGTTTAAATATTATATTCATTCATTCATTTTCTTGTCGGCTTTGTCCCTTGCGGGGTCGCCACAGCAGAATGAACCGCCAACTTATCCAGCACGATTTTACGCAGCGGATGCCCTTCCAGCCGCAACCCATCTCTGGGAACTTAAATATTATATATTTAAATTTAATATCACCAAAGAGACATTAATCTGGGTGTGTTCTATAAGTTATATTTTATTTTATTTTAAATATTTTAAAAATTATTTTAAATATTTTATTTTATTTTATTTTATTTTATTTGTTTTATTTGAACTAACTTAATTGTAATTTAATAAAATAAACTAAATAACTGAATAAAATTTAATTAAGAAAAATGTATAATAGTTTTATTTATTTTATTTATTTATTTAAATATATTTGTATTTATTTTAATTATTTTATTTTATTGAAACTAATATATATTATATATATATATATATATATATATATATATATATATATATATATATATATATATATATATATATATATATATATATATATATATTCATTTTCTTTTCGGCTTAGTCCCTTTATTAATCTAGGGTTGCCACAGCGGATTGAACCGCCAACTTATCCAGCATATGTTTTACGCAGCGCGGTAAACGATGGCTCTCGGTGGCTCAGTGGTTAGCACTGTGGCCTCACAGCAAGAAGGCCACTGGTTCGATTCCTGGCTGGGTCAGTTGGTGTTTCTGTGTGGAGTTTGCATGTTCTCCTCGTGTTGGCGTGGGTTTCCTCCGGGTGCTCCGATTTCCCCCACAGTCCAAACACATGCGCTGTAGGGGAATTGATGAACTAAATTGGCCGTAGTGTATGAGTGTGTGTGTAAATAAATGTGTATGAATGTGTGTGAATGTGTGTGTAAATGTGTATAAAAGTGTATGGGTGTTTCCCAGTACTGGGTTGCAGTTGGAAGTTCATCCGCTGCCTAAAAACATATTCTGAAATAGTTAGCAGTTCATTCCGCTGTGGCGACCCCTGATAAATAAGGGACTAAGCTAAAGGAAAATGAATGAATAAACAGGACACATGCTTATGCATATGGGGAAAAAATAAAACTCGATTACACTTCTTCAAGTTTTAACCTGAAGTAGTTGTGAAGATGTTGATTTAAAAAAAAAGATAGTGCATTACCCTATATTTAATTTAATATACACAGATGAATATGCAGATGTAGAGTTTTTTACATATAAATATGCTGTATGATCACACGATAACCTGCATGCAGTTTACTTACAGCACTGGCGACCCCTAGAGGACACTTTCACACAGACTTTTTTATGTTTTATTTGCAGATCGTTTGTGATTCAGCAGATTCCCAGCAGTAACCTCTTCATGGTGGTCATTGATAACACATGTGACTGCAGTGACTTCGGACCCGTGACCATGGAGCCTGTCGAAATCATGTATATCCTTAAGAAAAGCACCGTTATTTTACTGATTAATCCTGTTCGTTTGCATCCAAAACAAAAGTTTGTATGTAGATTGTATTTCTGTGTGTACTGTGCATCTAATACTTGCTTTCCCCACTCACCTTCCTTGGACATTTTAGGTATTTTCCATTCATTTTCCTTAAACTGGAATGACAAATGTATCATTTACAGTAAACTGAAGCCATTATTAATGTCAAATAATGCAAAATGAAAAATTTGGTTGTTAATAATCTTTATTGTTTAACTTGTGAAACTTTTTAAAACTGTTTTTATTGCTTCAATTACAAATAATACAGAGCGTAGATATTTCAAGCAAATGTTTATTTAATTCAATAGAGTAAACACACAGAAAAGATGAAAATTAGACTTGATTATTCAGTGATAATTGAAGCTGAATGTATGATTTAGGAGACGAGACAGTAAAAAAATAGCAGTAGTGGAGTCTTTAAGCTCATATTTACACGACTAAATGTCTTTAAATACACAAACAAACATTATTTGTATTGATAAGTTCACACAGTTTGTGTTATTATTCAAAACAGTTTTCATTCATTCATTCATTTTATTTATTCATCAGGGGTCGCCACATCGGAATGAACCACCAACTATTCCAGCATATGTTTTACGCAGCGGATGCCCTTCCAGCTGCAACCCAGTACTGGGAAACATCCATACACTCTCATACACTTTGGCTAATTTAGTTCATCAATTGCCCTATAGTGGGAAACCGGAGCACCCGGAGGAAACCCACGCCAACACTGCGAGAACATGCAAACTCCACACAGAAATGCCAACTGACCCAGCTCAAACCAGCGACCTTCTTGCTGTGAGGCGATCGTGCTACCCACTGCGCCACCATGACGCCTAAAACTGTTTTATTAAAGCTTTTTTATTTTTTAAATATAATACTTTTGGTTTATTTTGGAGACTCAAAATATGCATGCATATACAAATGATAAGCAAACATGTATGTATTTTCAATATGTTTGTAGATTATGTATGCGTGTGTTTATATTAATTAACAGCACACGCACACATTTATTCTACTCATTTAACACAAGTAATGAAAGTTTGTGCTGATTTCATTTCCGCAGCACTTGTTGTGCAGAATCATTTTGGTTTTAATGACGAGCAGCAGATGAAATGAATGCATGCTGAATTAGGATCTTCTACATAAATGTTTTTCCCTTAACTTCATTGCACATAATGAGTCTCTGAAATGTGAGCGGCTGAAGTTTCAGAAGGACAGAAGACGTCCGGACACGTGCCACCCGTTCCATCACGAGGTGCAAACACAAAACACACACACAGACCGATGCTGCGTCCCAATCCGCATACTTTCCGTCCTAAATAGTATGTGAAAATAGAATTAGTATGTCCCAAATCGTAGTATGTTGAAAAGAGTATGCCAAAAACTCCCGGATGGTTTACTATTTCCGGTCAAAACTTTAAGTGTGGAAGCGTCCATACTCTAACCGCTGATATTGCCCACAGTACACTGCGCGTTGGACGTGAATTCGATTAGAACTACAAAACACGGGTGAAAAGTGTAAACAAACTACAAACATGATGGACGCGCGAGACCAACCGTCAAGCAGAGAGGCGTCGATAAAGATGTTTGTATGGCTGTTAATTAATATCTAGCCCACTGGAGAATATTTAAATACCATTGTCTGTGTTATATTTCATCTGCAACGACAATACCGTCTGAATGCAGAATTATCCAAACACCTGAGGAGATTTCTCTGCATGAAAGACTCTTGAATGGGAGATTATCCTGCTGCTGCTGCTTCTCCAATAAGGTAGGAAATTAAATACGACAGAAATGTGGATGATTGACAGGGCTCTTAACTAAGCAACACAACGATCTGTGTAACGAGGAAGTAGTATGTCCCAAAGCTTGCATACTTTTCTGTTACACACTCAAAAGTAGATATTTTTCCTCCACAAAAAAGTACATACTTTTAGGTCGTAGTATAAGTATGCGAATTGGGACGCAGCATGAGTCTTTTTGACACCTTTGATTAACGAAAAAGTGCTTTGAAATGCAATAGTATCTGGATGCAGCCTTGATGATGCAAGTTGAGACTGCATATCTCAGTGATGCAATGTCAGACGCAGTGCACTCAATGGAGCGAGTGACGTCACTGTGAGGGGCAGGGGTATGGGTTGGGGTTAGGTGAGCATTGGATGCAGCTGTCTTTAAATGTTTGACTCCCCAACACTGGAAATGTTTTGAAGATGAAAATGTCATATCCACATTAGTGTTGATGTAGTCAGAATGGTCCAGCATTTGTCGTATAACATCAATGAATAATGTTAGATAGCTCTGTTCAGGATTTATTCACGACATGGAAATGTCTGAAGTATCACAAGCAAACATCAAAATTCCACCCATTTCATGAAACAAACTGCTTTTGGGGATAATAATTAGTACTTTATCAAAATTTGTTTTATATTTGCACATTCAGATACTAGTATTCAGCTTAAAGGCTTTACTAGGGTAATTAGGGTAAAGTTAGGGTAATTAGGCAAGTCATTGTATAACAGTGGTTTGTTCTGGAGACAATCCAAAACTAATATTGCATAAGGGGGCTAATAATATTGACCTTAACATGACTTTAAAACAATTAAGAACTGCTTTTATTCTAGGAAAATAAAATAAGACTTTCTCCAGAAGAAAAAATATTAGAGGAAATACTGTGAAAAATTCCTGAATCTGTTCAACATCACTTGGGAAATATTTGATAAAGAAATTACAGGAGGGCGAATAATTCTGACCTCAACTGTACAATAATGTGTGCATAAACGTCAGATTTCAGTGTGTAATCATCTTAATTCTGCATGTTTTGTTGTTCTTGGCCTGCAGGAGAACTCAATGGAGTGCGGTGGTTCAGTGAGTCTGTCTCCATCATCTCCAGCTCTTCTAGTGCTAATAATCTCCATCTTCAGCAGGTGATGAAAACCCAGTTTGACCCAGTGTCCAGCATGCAAAAACCCATCAGTCGTCAATTTATTTACACCCACAATCTCAAATCATCCGCTTTTTAGTACTGTCCATGGTTCATGTACACTTCTAGTTTATGGACCCTTTTCACATTTGTGTGTTTCTCTGCTGGTAGAGTGCAGTGAATGGGAGAGTACAACCAATCATTATTCTACAATCCTATTAGCTGAAATAATGACAGAAAAACTCCAGGATGGTGTTATCAAGACCTTCAGAAAGAGGCAATAGTGTGAGACTGATAACGGCAGCCGGAGGAGAGAATAATGTCACATTTACTATCCTGCCCCTATACACACTGCATTACACACACCTCACACAAACACTCATTCGGTAATTTGATGCAAAGATGATATAATACATGCATAAATACAGTACATATAAATGTTCATGCATTTTTTTACAAAATGTAAATGTCAAAAACCTTCAAGGATTTAAGATGCTGTTAAACGCGTCATAACAGTCTTGTGAAAAGGGTCCATAGGAAACATTTACAGACAAGGCTACGGGAGTACTGTGCTGATTTATTACATTCAGGGTGGATTCATTTATATCTACTGTACTTACGAATAAAAGAGTCGTGTCATAACTTTTAGATCTCCTGTTGTGCATTAAAGGGACAGTTCACACAACAATGCAACATAGGCTCATTGTGAACATGTACCGCTGTATACTTTTCTGGAGATCGCGAATTATGTAGCCAGAGGTCTGTATGGCTGCATTTCGTCTTTGAAATGAACGCTACGGGGCGGTATGATGCCATTCCTTTTCGCACTTACAGCTGACCGCTTACCTCCGTATGGACCTCTTTCCCGCTGTTACCAGTTTGTCCGGTTAGCTAGCCATGTACATCGGTGGACTTGCGATGCAGAGAGGAGATGACCACGACGACAGAGTTTGAGTCCACTGAAGAAAGGTTCCAGAAAAAGAGTAGGACAAAAACAGAAGCCAAAAAATAAATAATAAGTTAATAACAGGGTGAGAATGTGGTAAAAATCAGGTGAGGGCTTTTCTTTTTCTGGATTGCTTTTGAAAACTGTCGATTGGGTTTATGGAAGAGCGGGTCAATCTGTGCTTTTGAGAACACTATTGGTTGGGTTTAGGGAAGAAGGAGGGTGGGTCAGTCAAACAGTCAGTCCACAGCGGCCTCTGGTGGATTTACGTGAGAACAGAAACGGCAAAAAAAACGTAGCTCCTAGGACATATTTGGCGCTCTCCAGAAATGTATACAGAGGTACATTTTCAGAATAACCTGGGTTGCAAAAATGCACAGTCAAGCCTGAAATTAATCATACCACTGCACTGAAAAAACATGATTCATTGGATTAATAAATTATTTTAAGTGTTAAGTGGGTGCAAACTATTTATAAAGAGCTGAATTTACACAAGCAAATTAGGTTGAACATTACTAAATTTAACTTGTTTGTTTAAATTCAGCCCATATAAATTGTTTACAACCACTCAACCCTTAAAATAATTTAGTAAATCCAGTGAATCATTTATTTTTTAACGTGGCAAATTTTGACTTTAAGTTACTTTCATTTAACCGCAAGTTGCTGTTTTTCCAACAAAGGCTCATTGTGATTACGTACCCCCGTATACATTTCTGGAGAGCACAAATTATGTAGCCAGAAGTACGTATGGCTGCAAAACGAATGCTACAGGGCGGTATGACGTCGTTCGTTTTCACGCTGACTGCTTACCTCTATATCGACGGCTTAACTGCTGTTACCAGATTGCCCAGTAGCTTGCCACGAACAGGGTACGAGTCTGGAAAAAAACAGTTCCAGAAATGTAAAACAAAAGCAGAAGCCAAAAAAAATAATTAAACAAGTAAATAACAGGGTGAGAAAGTGGCAAAATCTGAAAACGTGGTAAAAATCAGGCGAGGGCTTTTCTGTTTTTGGATTGCTTTTGAAAACCCTGTCGGTTGGGTGGGTCAGTCAGTCAGTCGACAGCGGCCTCTAGTGGAATTACGTGAGAAGAGCAGGCATGAATCTCGTGAGAGACATTTGAGATCTGAAAAAGCATACACAGCGCCCTCTGGTGGATTCTTGAAAACAAAAACTGCAAAAAAATGTAGCTCCTGGGACGTATTTGGCACTCTCCAGAAGTGTATACAGAGGTACGTTTTCAGAATGAGCCTGGCTTGGATTTTTTTAGACTGGAAATGTCTTCTCCCAAAAGATAATAAGACAATGTACAAGAGGCTTCATTGTGGAGAAAAAAAAATATTTCTCAGCTTTTATTTACATTTAAACAAAAAGTAGCATGCCTAAAATTATTTATACCCTTCTCAATAATCAATAGAAAAGCTTTTATTGGCCATTACAGCAATCTTTATTTAAGATGTAGAATAAGATCAGACTAACTGTAGTACCAATGAACAGTTCATATCTTATAATAATAATAAACAGGTAATGAGCCAGTAGAAAAGTAGATTCTCAATTGGGTTTATGTCAGGAATCTGGCTGGGCCACTGCAAAACATTCACAATGATGTTTTTTGTGCATCATCTTACTCTCTTTTGTTGTAAAAAACTTTAAGTCAGGATTGGTCCAGGGGTATCAATAATGTCAGGCTTGACTATAAACTTGTTTCAAACCTGTGTGAATGAAACACAAAGGAACATATACTGAAAAATGCTGCAATAAAAACACATTTATTTACATGGTATTTCTTTATTCCTACTTTGGATGTCGATTTTTCCAGCATATCTTGTTTTGTGTTCAACAGAAGAAAGAAACTCAACGTTTAGAACCGCCTGAGTGTGATTTAAATAGTGAGTCAGTTAAAATGTTTGCGTGAACTGCCCCTTTTAGTAGCATTATGATTTGTTTCAGCCATATGACTGTGAAAATGCAATAGTGAAATAAGTGTGGATGTTCTGTGTGAACGTTGCCTTACAACATGAAATACACCACGGTTTGTGTACTTTTGAAATAAAAAGCTTTTTAAAAATACAGCAGTGTGTTGATGTTTGATGACACTATTTTTTATTCCTAGTTTGTCTTATGTTGCATGGATTTATTTACAGCTAAAATTACACTGTATGGGTCAAAATGATCAATCTTTCTTTTATACCAAAAAATCGTTAGGAGATTTAATATAAATGATGTTCTGTGAAGACATTTGGTGACATTTTATTTAAATGCACAATTCGTGCTGTTAACAAACCATTGACCTTCAGCTTAATAAACAACTAATCATCTGCTTTTTAATAGTGAGGCAGTGGTTGGGTTTAGATATGTAAAATGTACTTCATTACTGCTAATAAACAGTTCATATCTAAATAATAGGCAGGAAATAACCAGCAGTAAATTGTGCGAATTGTTACTTCCACTGAAGTTTTACCAGATATTCAGTACATGTCCTACTGTAAATATATTAAAATTAATATTTGATGATGTGCATTGCTTAGGGCTTAATTTGCGAAATTAATATTAATAATTAATATTTGATTAGTAATGTGCATTGCTAAGGACTTAATTCGCACAACTTTAATGCGGATTTACTCAATATTTATATTTTATTCTTAACTCTTAGATTCCAGATTTACAAATATTACTGGTCACACTTTATTTTAATGTACAATTCAGCGTTAAAGTTGTGCACATTAAGCACTTAGCAATGCACATCCCTAATCAAGTATTTGATTATTTATTTTAATTTATTTGCAAATATTGTCCTAGAACAGGGGTGTCAAAGTCAATTCCTGGAGGGCCGGAGCCCTGCAGAGTTTAGTTCCAGCCCTGCTTCAACACACCTATCTGTAGGTATCAAACAAGCCTAAAGCACTCAATTAGTTTGATCAGGTGTGTTTAATTAGGGTTGGAACTAAACTGTGCAGAGCTCCGGCTCTTCAGGAACTGGCTTTGACACATGTGTCCTAGAAGAACATACATCAATGGACAGCTAATTTATTCTGCTTTCAGATGTTATAAATCTCAGGATTTCTATGAATTTACCCTTATGTCTGGTTTTGTGGTCACATTTGTGTTGCCGTTCTGTATGTCTCAACATACCAAATACAGTGCTCAGCATAAATTAATGCACCCCAATTGTGTTTCATCTATTTCTCAGTGAATGTAGACGATATATTTTGGTGCATTTAAACTAAAGAGTTTTATTAAACAGTTGTATTCATTAAAATAAGAGTTTGTTCACCAAACATCTTTAGGTTTATGTATCTCAATTGAAACGTATTATCTTTCTATCCCTAAAGATGTTTCCTGTTTATTTATTTTTAAAGTAGAATTGTTTGGCCGGTGACCTGTGGTTTGTTTGTTTTTTGTTAGTCTTTGGTGCTGACTAATCTAATGTATCTGCACACATACAGTTGAAGTCAGAATTATTCGCCCCCCTGTTTATTTGTTCTCCAATTTCTGTTTAACAGCAGATTTTTTCAACACATTTCTAATCATAATAGTTTTAATAACTCATCTCTAATAACTGATTTATTTTCTCTTTGTCATGATGACAGTAAATAATATTAGACTAGATATTCTTCAAGACACTTCTATACAGCTTAAAGTGACATTTAAAGGCTTAACTAGGGTAATTAGGGTAACTAGGCAGGTTAGGGTAATTAGGCAAGTTATTGTATAATGATGGTTTGTTCTGTAGAATATCGGGGGGAAAAATAGCTTTAAGGGGCTAATAATATTGACCTTAAAATGGATCATAAAAAATTAAAAACTGGTTTTATTGTAGCCGAAATAAAACAATTAAAGCTTTCTCAAGAAGAAAAAATATTATCAGGCATACTGTGAAAATTTCCTTCCTCTGTTAAACATCATTTAGGAAACATTAAAAAAAAGAAAAAAACATTCATAGGGGGCGAATAATTCTGACCTTATCTGTATATGACTGTAAAGCGTCCTGTAGAAGATATGACTGTAAAAGAGAGATCTGTGAACTCAGTGATGCTGAACATTCTTCATACACTGAAATTCTTCTCAAATAATTGATTCTTCACATTCGGTTAAAATATAGTGACAAACTCACAAAACACACGCTTTAATGGCTTTATTTACAGGGAATGCACAGCACATGAGCTACAGTGTGCAGTGTGTGTGTGTGTGTGTGCGTGCGTGTGTGCGTGCGTGTGTTTCTCTTGTTAATCCAGTGAATTATTGCAGATGAACCATGAAGAGATCGGAAGATGACTGAAATAAAGTGCACACATAAAATGCTGGGTTGTTGTAACCCAATGTTGGGTCAAATATGGGCAAAGCCAACCTTTGGGTTCAATTATAAAATACAATTCGAGCTACACTTTTTAACCTAATGGTTGGGTTTGTGTATATTTTTGATCCAATGTTGGGTTAATGTTTTAAATTACATTTTTACACACACACAAAAATATGTTGGGTTGTTGTAGTCTAATGTTGGGTCAAATATGGACAAATACTACCTTTGTGTTCCTTTTTTAAATTCAATTTAAGCTACACGTTTTAATCCAAATGTGGGGTTTGTCGATATTTGACCCAATGTTGGATTTTTTTAAAATTATATTTTTAGACACAAAAAGCTGGGTTGTTATAATCAAATGTTGGGTCAACTCTGGTCAAACTTAAACATTGTGTTCATTTTTGTTAATTCAATTTAAGCTACACTTTTTAACCTAATGGTTGGGTTTGTTCAAGCTTGACCCAACACTTGGTTACTTTTTTTAAATTAAATTCTTACACAAAAAAGCTGGGTTGTTGTAGCCCAACATCGAGTCAAATAAGGATGACACACCTAACCATTGGGTTCACTTTTTAAACTAAATTTATCATACACTTTTTAACCCAATGATTGGGTTTGTCAATATTTGACTCAATACTGGGCTGATTTAGTTATTTAAAATTTGTCCACTAAAAATGCTGGGTTGTTACCCAACTTTCAGTCAAATATAGACAAACCTAACCTTTGGGTTTATTGACAAAATTCAATTTAAAATATACTTTTAAACCCAATGTTGAGTTTCTGTATATTTTTGACCCAATGTTGGATTAATGTTTTCAAATAAATGTTTACACACAAATGCTGGGTTGTTGTAAAACAATGTTTTGTCAAATGTGGACAAACAATTTTTTTGAAATTCAATTTAAACTACACTTTTTAACCCAATGGTTGGGTTAGTCCATATTTGACTCAACACATGTTTTTTTTTTTTTTTTTTTTTTTTTTAAATAAAATATTTACACAAAAAAATGCTGGGTTGTGGTAACCCAACATTGGGTCAAATATGGACAAACTCAACCTTTGGGTTCATTTTTAAAATTCAATTTAATTTACACTTTTTAACCTTATGGTTGGGTTAATCCATATTTGACCCAACGCTTGGCTACTTTTTGTAATAGAATATTTATGCAAACAAAATACTGTGTTGTTGTAACCCAACGTTGGGTCAAATTTGGATGGACAAACCTAACCGTTGGGTTCACTTTTTACATTTTTTAATTGTACAATAAGGTTTGTCCATATCTGACCCAACGTTGGGATACAACAACCCAGCATTTGTGTGTATTTGGGCTCTGAATCAGCATGTGAAATACTCCAAAACATACAGTGTATGAACACTTTTAAAACGTTATTTTCCCCCCTGTAGTGTCTCACTCATTCTCAGGGGCGTAGCGGACATTTTAAAAGTGGGGGGGCAGCTATATCAGATCCAAAAGTTTACATTCATATAATTATTAATCAGGCGATGCAGTGGCGCAGTAGGTAGTGCTGTCGCCTCACAGCAAGAACGTCGCTGGGTCGCAGGTTCGAACCTCGGCTGGGCTGGGTCAGTTGCCGTTTCTGTGTGGAGTTTGCATGTTCTCCCTGCATTCGCGTGGGTTTCCTCCGGGTGCTCCGGTTTCCCCACAGTGCGGTACAGGTGAATTGGGTAGGCTAAATTGTCCGTAGTGTATGAGTGTGAATGAGTGTGTGGATGTTCCCAGAGATGGGTTGCGGCTGGAAGGGCATCCGCTGCTAAAATCGTGCTGGATAAGTTGGCGGTTCATTCCGCTGTGGCGACCCCGGATTAATAAAGGGACTAAGCCGAAAAGAAAATGAATGAATGAATGAATGAATAATTATTAATCACCTGTTTCTAAATGGTCTGTCTCTAAAAGTGAGGGGGACATATCCCCCCCGTCCCCCATGGTTGCTACGCCCCTGCTCATTCTCCTCTCAGATACAAACAGGATCGAGTTTAACGCTTGTAATTTAAATCTCAATTGAAAATGCTGCATTTTATTCCTTTTGAAAATATGCAATAAACATAGCTGAAGTCAGATTTATTAGCCCTCCTGGATATATTTTTCCCAATTTCTGTTTAATGGAAAGAAGATTTTTTCAGCACATTTCTAAACATAATTGTTTGTTCTGTAGTCAATACAAACTAACATTGCTGAAGGGGGCTAATGATATTGACTATAAAACGGCTTTTAAAAAATTAAGAACTGCTTTTATTCTAGCCGAAATAAAACAAATAAGACTTTCTCCTGATCAAAAAATATTATAGGAAATACTGTGAAAAACTCCTGAATCTGTTTAAAATCATTTGGGAAATATTTGATAAAGAAGTTACAGGAGGGCGAATAATTCTGGCTTCAGCTGTACATATAAAAAGAGCATCTAAGAAAATAAATATATAAAGGATATTTCATATTTTTTTCTTTTTCTAGAAATCGATCAGTCTTTTCTCAGTAACTGTTTCAGCGCTATAAATATAAATAATGTGTTTTTATTTCCTGTCATCACTTGCAGACGTACTGGTCCACGATGCTGGAGCAGCGTTTGCAGCGCACGTAGCAGCACCAGTGGAACTTACAGTGGCATCTCTCCACCAGCTCCGCTTTATACTGGTCGTACCCGCGTCCGCAGCACATGAGCGCGCAGCCGTCCATTCCTTCAGACGTCTTATTGCAGAGCCGTCCCTGCGTGCCCAGAGACCCAGAGCTGCTGTTCCGGATGCAGTAATCCGGGCTGGGCTGCAGGTACAGCAGGTCCTGGCCTGTCGGAGGGCTGAATTTGGAGTGCATCTGCACCAGTTTCCCTCTCCCGTTCAGCCTCATGGCGGCGGCGCTGTCGTATTTCTCCTTCAAGACGTCGCCTACTTTGCGGAAATCAGCAAGCTGGAGCCAGCAGGTCTTCAGACTGCAGGAGCCGGACACACCGTGGCACTTACACGACACATCAGCCAGATCTGACGCTATCTGTGCACACAAGAGAGAGTGTCTGTTAGCTGGAGAGAGGATCATGGGGAAAATACTACTCAGAGCTGGAATATAGGGATTCATTCATTATTCATTCATTCAATCATTTTCCTTCAGCTTAGTCTCTGATTTATCAGGAGTTGCCACAGTGGAATGAACCAACAATTATTCCAGCATATGTTTTACGCAGAGGATGCTCTTGCAGCTGCAACCCAGTACATACACTAAGGCCAATGTAGTTGATCAATTCCCCTATAGCGCATGTGTTTGGACTGTGGGGGAAACCGGAGCACCCGGAGGAAACCCACGCCAACACGGGAAGAACATGCAAACTCCACACTGAAATGTCAACTGACCCAGCTGGGACTTGAACCAGCGACCTTCTTGCAGTGAGGTGACAGTGCTAACCACTGAGCCACCATGTCGCCTTGATTATTAAATAACCACCTAATCGCAGTTATTTATTTGAACCGTGGTAGTTTTAGACGATCATGATGGCTGCTGTTCTTTTCATAGCCACAAGGGGGAGACATAAACCGAAATACAGAGGAATTGCTTCAAATGCATGCATCTCTTTTACTTTCACTTTTAACTTCAACAGAGTGACTATTAGCTGGAGAGAGAATAGTGGGTAAAATACTACACAGAGCTGGAATTTAGGGAAACGCGATTATTTATTCTAACTGTGGTTGTTTCAGATGATCATGATTGTGCAGTTCATTTAATAGCCACAAGGGGAGGGGACCAAAACCAAAATACAGAGGCACTGTTTTAAATGCATCCATGCCTTTTACTTACACTTTTAACACCACAAGAGAGACTGTCAGCTGAAGAAAGAATCATGCACAAAATACAATCTGGGGAATCGTGATTATTATATAACAATCTATTTGAGGTTATTTATCCAAACTGGTTGTTTCAGGAAATCATGATAGCTGCAGTTGCTTTAATAGCCACATGGGGGAGACAAAAACCAAAATACAGAGGCACCGTTTTAAACGCACACATGCCTTTTACTTTCATTTTTAGCTGGAGAGAGAGAATCATGAGGAGAATACTACTCAGAGCTAAAATCTAGGGAATTGAGATTATTAACTATTATTATTATTATTATTATTAGCAATCAGATCTTGGTTATTTATTTGAACTGTGGTTGTTTCAGACAATCATGGCGGCTGCAACTCCTTTAATAGCCACAAGGGGGCACCAAAATGCAGAGGACTTGCTTAAAATGCATGCATCCCTTTTACTTTCACTTTCAACTGTCAGCTGGAGAGAGAATCATGGGGAAAATACTACACAGAGCTGGAAATTAGGGAATCATGGATATTTATTTTGACTGCGGTTAGAATAAATAATCATGATGGTTGCAGTTTATTTAATAGCCACAAACCAAAATACAGAGGTGTTTCAAATGCACGCATGCCTTTTACTTTCACTTTCAAACTGGCAGCAGCTTTGAGAGACTGATTTGTTTGTACTTTATTTGCTTACACTATAAATAAGGTTGGCGCAGTGGTTAGCACTGTGGCCTCACAGCAAGAAGGTCACTGGTTCGAGTCCTGGCTGGGCCAGTTGGCGTTTCTGAGTTTGCATGTTCTCCCTGTGTTGGTGTGGGTTTCCTCTGGGTGCTCCGGTTTCCCCCACATTCCAAACACATGCGCTATAGGGGAATTGATGGACTAAATTGGCCGTAGTCAGGGCTTAATTTGTGCCAGAACAAGCCGGATCCGGCACCTCATTTAACCGATCCCCCTCCTCACACGCACACCCCGAGCTCTTCACTTTCTTCCGCGATTCCCCAACCCTCTTCACTTTCGTCTGCGACACCTTCCTTTCATCTGCGATCCCCAGATGCATTATTAAAATCCAAATGTATGCTTGTTAACAGTAGTTAATGCACCGTGAGTTAACAAGAAAAAACAATGACTGTATGTTCAATAACAAAGATGAACAAATACTGTAATCTATGTATTGTTCATTCTTTGTTTGCACTAGTAAATACATTAACTAAGATTAACTAATTCAACCTTATTGTAAAGTGCTGGCTAAAATCCACAATAGTAGCCTATCTGGACGTAGACTTGGATACGTAGACTAACCCTATGCTGAGACTGCATATTTCATAAATGCATTATCAGGCACAATGCACTCAGAGGAGCTAGTGATGTCACTGTGAGGGGTGGGGTTAGGTGTGCGCATTAAATAATTGCAAGCAGCTCAGTTTACAATTACACCCGGACTCCTCACCCTGCGTCCGGCCTCGTTGTTATGCAGGTTCATCATCTGCCGGGCGCTCTCCGCGGAGCCCTTGCTAAAGGTTTTCTCTCGCTCGCGGGCATCCACGAACTCTCTGCTGAAGCGGTAGCCGTAGTTGAGGTTGTCTCCGCAGCCGCCCCACAGCCAGTCCCGGGGCAGGTCTGAGGGTCTGGAGGCTCTGCTGCAGCCACAGCTGGACAGCGCCCCCTCTTTGCAGGCGCGGCTCACTGCATGCAGGACTCCTGCTGTGCTGATGGCAAAGGCGAACGCTGACTCTCTGCTGCCTGACAAGAGGAAAAACAACAGGGGCATCAGCTGATGGGCAGCACACACACACACACACACACATATATATATATATATATACACTCACCAGCCACTTTATTAGGTACACCTGTCACATGGCAGCAACTCAATGCAATTAGGCATGTAAACATGGTCAAGACGATCTGCTGCAGTTCAGAGCGAGCATCAGAATGGGGAAGAAAGAGGATTTAAGTGACTTTGGATGTGGCATGGTTGTTGGTGCCAGAAGGGCTGGTCTGAGTATTTCAGAAACTGCTGATCTACTGGGATTTTCCAGATGCCAGAGGTCAGAGGAGAATGGCCAGACTGGTTCCAGCTAATAGATAGGCAACAGTAACTCAAATAAGCACTCGTTACAACCGAGGTCTGCAGAAGAGCATCTCTGAACACACAACACGGCCAACCTTGAGGCGGATGGGCTACAGCAGCAGAAGACCACACCGGGTGCCACTCCTGTCAGCTAAGAACAGGAAACTGAGGCTACAATTCACACAGGCTCACCAAAACTGGACAATAGAAGATTGGAGAAACGTTGCCTGATCTGATGAGTCTCCATTTCTGCTGCCACATTCGGATGGTCGGCTCAGAATTTGGCCTCAACAACATGAAAGCATGGATCATCCTGCCTTGTGTCAGCGGTTCAGGCTGGTGGTGGTGGTGTAATGGTGTGGGGGAGATTTTCTTGGCACACTTTGGGTCCATTAGTACCAATTGAGCATGGTGTCAACGCCACAGCCTACCTGAGTATTGTTGCTGACCATGTCCATCCCTTTATGACCACAGTGTCTCCATCTTCTGATGGCTACTTCCAGCAGGATAACGCACCATGTCATAAAGCGCCAATCATCTCAGACTGGTTTCTTGAACATGACAATGAGTTCACTGTACTCAAATGGCCTCCAAAGTCACCAGTTCTCAATCCAATAGAGCAACTTTGGGATGTGGTGGAACGGGAGATTGGCATCATGGATGTGCAGCAAACAAATCTGCAGCAACTGCGTGATGCTATCATGTCAATATGGAGCAAAATCTCTGAGGAATATTTCCAGTAGCTTGTTGAATCTCTGCCGAGAAGGATTAAGGCAGTTCTGAAGGAAAAAGGGGGTACTAGTGAGGTGTACCTAATAAAGTGGCCGGTCAGTGAATATGAACAGTTGAAGTCAGAATTATTAGCCCCCCTGTATAAATTTTCCCCAATTTCTGTTTAGTAAAAAACCTTGACTTTTCCAAACCACAGTAAACCTTGAAAGCCGTTATCATCCCATGCCTAGTAGGGAATAGTGAATGAGTGTTTTCCGTATACAGCACTGGTTTTTGTGGTGTACATACCGATGTGCATGACTCTGCCCAGCACTGTAGAGTTGTCGACGGTGCTGCAGTTCCAGCGGCGGTGACGGAACTGGTGCTGGCACTCCCTGATGCCCGTCTTTGCCCCTTCTCCGATGTACTGCATGTGGTCCTGGTAGAGCTGACAGAGCTTCTTCTGGCCCTTGGAGAGTCCAGATAACTGACTGCACAGCGGCTGACCACCGATCACATACACTTCAGGAATTAGCAGAGGATTCATCGCTAGAGACCTGCGCACACACAAACACACACACACACACATTTGGTTCCATGTTTTATTAATTGCTATATAAACTTTTTCTAAATATTTGAGAGAAGGACCACCCAAAAGATCTGACACAAAAACGTACGCTAATCTAATATGTACAGCGTACTTGCCAACATGAAAAAATACTATAGTAACTTATAGCATATACTGCAATGTTTATCAACCATACTACAATAAGGTGCATACATTAATTTGTTGTGATGACAACTACAACTACAGTAACTGATCTGTTGTCGTGATTCTGCAGTTGCTATGGTAACACAACAACTATGGTGATTGATCTGTTGTGGTGATTCTACAGTTGCTATGGTAACACAACAACTATAGTAATTGATCTGTTGTGGTGATTCTACAGTTGCTATGGTAACACAAAAACTGCAGTAATTGATCTGTTGTGATGATTCTACAGTTGCTATGGTAACACAACAACTATACCAATTGATCTGTTGTGGTGATTCTACAGTTGCTATGGTAACGCAACAACTACAGTAAATGATCTGTTGTGGTGATTCTACAGTTGCTATGGTAACACAACAACTACAGTAATTGATCTGTTGTGGTGATTTTACAGTTGCTATGGTAACAACAACTACAGTAATTGATTTGTTGTGATGATTCTACAGTTGCTATGGTAACACAACAACTACAGTAATTGATCTGCTGTGATGATTCTACAGTTGCTATGGTAACACAACAACTACAGTAATTGATCTGTTGTGATGATTCTACAGTTGCTATGGTAACACAACAACTATACCAATTGATCTGTTGTGGTGATTCTACAGTTGCTATGGTAACACAACAACTACAGTAATTGATCTGTTGTGATGATTCTACAGTTGCTATGGTAACACAACAACTACAGTAATTGATCTGTTGTGATGATTCTACAGTTGCTATGGTAACACAACAACTACAGTAATTAATCTGTTGTGGTGATTCTACAGTTGCTATGGTAACACAACAACTATAGTAATTGATCTGTTGTGGTGATTCTACAGTTACTATGGTAACACAACAACTATAGTAATTGATCTGTTGTGGAGATTCTACAGTTACTATGGTAACACAACAACTACAGTAATATAAGCAAATGACTCAATACTATAGTTTTTACAGCTATAGGGTATATTACACTGCAATACACCACAGTTTACTGAAGTAAAAACTAAAGTATACTACAGTAGTTATTATATGTGATCAGTTCACTATAGGTAATACTACAGTATGCTGGAGCATTCATTAATAGTTGTAAATACTGTAATATATACAGTATAATATACTTCACTATAGTATGGTTAAAAACTACAGTATTTACTATAAATGACTATAGTATTTTTCACGTGTTTGTAACAAAAAAGTAGATGAAAAATACACACTGAATGAATAATTAAATGAATGTATGAATGAAACAGGTTTAAATGTGTTCGAATCATCACGTACCACCATGAGTTTGCGTCCACGATCTCCAGCATGAAGAAGACACAGAAGGTGATGATGATGAAGAGCAGTGTGTGTGGAGTATCTGTTCCTCCAGAGCTCGTCCACTTCAGCTTCAGCAGCATCATAACCTGAAGAAACACCATGCAGAGTCAGCAAAACTACACACAGAGTCCTGCGACGCCCTCGTGTGGACAACATCTGAACAGCAGCCACAGCTGAGAACTGCAGGTAACTTCACACCACAAGATTACATACCATAGTACAGGGGTGTCCAAACTCGGTCCTGGAGGGCCGGTGTCCTGGAGAGTTTAGCTCCAACCCTAATCAAACACACCTGAAGCAGCTAATCAAGCTCTTACTGGATATACTACAAACTTCCTGGCAGGTGTGTTGAAGCAAGTTGGAACTAAACTCAGCAGGACACCGGCCCTCCAGGACTGAGTTTGGACACTCCTGCCATAGTACAAAAGTTGGTTCCTATAGCATATGGTGCCCAAACTCAGTCCTGGATGGCCGGTGTCCTGCATATTTTAGTTCCAACCCCAATTAAACACACCTGAATCAGCTAATCAAGCTCTTTCTAGGATTGCTAGAAACTTCCAGGCAAGCATGTTAAGAGAAGTTGGAGCTAAACTATGCAGGACACCGGCCCTCCAGGACTGAGTTTGGGCACCCCTGGCATAGAGTGCTTACTTCATTTTTCTGCTGCATACTATAGTATTTACTATAGTCAATTAATCAGAATCAGATTGTCTCATATTCTTGTTTTCCTTCATACTATAGTAAAAACTGTGGTGATGTCATATTTAATAATAATAATTTTACAAATTATTACAAATTCATATTATTACATTACAAATTATTCTATTAATGGGGTTTTGCCCATTTATTTTATTATTAAATATTGTATAATATAAATAATATTAGATTTTATTTTTATTAATTATATATTATATTTTAGAAATTCTATTTAAATTACATTTATTATATAAATTAAATATGATTTATTTTGCATTTATTTTTTTCCCATGCTAAGATGTTCAGCATTTTGCCATTGTTTGTTGTGCCTGGCTTCTAAGCTTATATTATTATTTATTTATTTATTTATTTATTTATTTATTTATTTATTTATTTATTTATTTATTTATTTATTTATTTATTTATTTATTTTTATTTATTTATTTTTTTTAAGTTTTGATTTATTTGTGGTGACGCAGTGGCGCAGTAGGTAGTGCTGTCGCCTCACAGCAAGAAGGTCGCTGGTTCGAGCCTCGGCTGGGTCAGTTGGTGTTTCTGTGTGGAGTTTGCATGTTCTCTCTGCATTCGTGTGGGTTTCCTCCAGGTGCTCCGGTTTCCCCCACAGTCCAAAGACATGCGGTACAGGTGAATTGGGTAGGCTAAATTGTCCATAGTGTATGAGTGTGTATGGATGTTTCCCAGAGATGGGTTGCAGCTGGAAGGTCATCCACTGTGTAAAACGTGTGCTGGATAAGTTGGCGGTTCATTCCGCTGTGGCGACCCTGAATTAATAAAGGGATAAGCCGAAAAGAAAATGAATGAATGAATGATTTATTAGTTTAATTTTCCCCCATGGTTTTGTTACCTGAATGTAAGTTTGCTATTTAAATAGTAAACAATACCTGCATATAAACAGTAACTGCAATAAACCTGACAGTACAGTGAAATAGAGGTAAAAATAAATCATTCTACTGTGTTGAATCAGTTGACTGCAAGAAAAAACCACATGAAATGCATCCAGGGAACGGTACTTCCTGAACAAATGACTTTTATAACCCGGTTCCTTTCAGAGAATCAGAAATAAACAGGAGAACAGCTGTGTGCTCCTGTAGCTCTTCATAAAGCAAGCTCTAACATGTAAAGCACTGACTGTACTGTATGTGTGTGTGTGCTGCGTAACCCTCTGTAAAGCAGATCCACTGCACTAGCAAACACTGATTCACTAATCGCCAAACAATAACACGAACATTAAAATAAACTCACTGCACATTAAATCAATCCAACAGCCACTGCAACTAAATAAAGAGATCATCATAGGTTGAATAAGTACAACACAATCGCATTGGAAATACTGGCTTAAGTCTACATTTTAATAAAAAGAATTACTTCAACATATTTTTGACTGCAGTTTGTAGGTAAAATGAACACTAGGGGGCAGTATGACGACAACAGATTTAGGTCCATTTCACACTAACGATATTAACAGGGCCATATTATCAACAAATAAGTCATTATTTTCGTGCATTTCTTTGCACAACACCAAAGAATACCACAAAACAACTTAAAGCTGCCTATGATTTTAGCAGTTCGCTTTTTACGATGCAAAAGAGATAAGAAGCAACGTAAAATCAAGGTAAAACTATGAAGTTTGCAGTGTATAATGTGTAATGCAGTGTGTAGATAGCACCTTCTAATGGATTTCAAACATGCAATGAAACGTACTAGTAGAAACGCAGTAGTGTAAACGCAGCCTAAGTAACGTATTTCAAGTTCACAAAAAATTGCAAACAGCTCCCTCTATTGGATTTGTAATCTGAAACGTACAGCCAAACGTACCCTAAGCAACCTATTTCAGATTTGCAAAAATGTACACAGCGCCCTCTAGTGGATTTGCCATCTGAATTGACAACGAAACAAACCCTCAGTAATGTATTTCAGATTCGCAAAAACATTGACAGCATCCTCTAGTGGATTTGTCATCTGAGATATGCAACAAAAATACCCCATTTAAGGTATTTCAGATTCGCTAAAATGTAGTCAGCACCCCCTAGTGGATTTATCATCTGAAACGTACAACAAAACATACCCAAAGTAACCTATTTCAGATTTTAAAAATGTAGACAGCGCTTTATTCTTATTTTAATAATATTTACAGTTTTTCTTAGTGGCTTTGGTGCATTTTTCACAACACTATTTACATTTGCACAACAGTTCATGCATTTCTCAAAACAATTAGTCATTTGTGCACATAATAGTAGCAGTTTCTCATTCTTTCCAGCAAATTGCGAATGCTTTTGGACATGCATCAATTGCTTTCATACAACTCTCTGCTGTTTGTAACATTATCATTTGCTTATGTCATGTCAGTCAAAATTAACTAAACTTGTGAATGCTGATTAGTCATTCCATATAAAACTAATTGTCCTCATTTCGTTACTGGAGTCATTACATACAAAAATGTTGAACTAGTTGTCAAAATCTGTCAAGCTAATTTTATTTTAAAAATTTTAATCTTTTTTTTCTGAAAATGTCTTCTAAATTTTACAATGTCATGAATTTACAGACCTGTGTATGTTGTAGGTTCAGTTCCAATATGTACTGCAGTATTGTCTACAGTTGTGCACAGCTCTACCCAAAAGGAGTTTATGTTTGTTGTAAATAAGGGTGTGTTTATTCCTTTGCACAATGCTGTGAATAAATTAGAATTGTAAAGAGCAAATGCAGTAAACATGTGAAACACATATTCAGTGTGTTGTACTCAGATACCTCACTAAATGCAGTGATGTCTAACTTTACTGTAGTTTTCAAATGGCTCTGCAGTATATAGTGCTGTCTTGAGCATTTTCAGGAAGTGTCACCAAAATTTGACTTTTTTGCATTAGAAAAAATGTACAGAGTAAAGTGTCCTAATGAAAACATGACAAAGCCATTTGACTATCTTGTTCATAATCAATGGTGGCAGGACTTTTCATTTTGATGACATTGACACTTTCATTAAAATGCACCAAAGCGACTGAGAAAAACTGTAAATGCAGTGATGTCTAACTTTACTGTAGTTTTCAAATGGCTCTGCAGTATATAGTGCTGCCTTGAGCATTTTCAGAAAGTGTCACCAAAATCGGACTTTTTTTGCATTGGAAAAAATGTAGAGAGTAAACTGACATAATGAAAACATGACAAAGCCATTTGACTATCTTGTTCATAAACAATGGTGTCAGGACTTTTCATTTTAATGACACTGACACTTTCATTGACATCAATACATGCTTTTGAGGAATAAGCTCTCCATTAAGAGCAAGTGACTCGCTTTTGCAGGTTATCCACTAGGTTTTGCAGTTTGCACTAATTGTTTTGAGAAATTCATTAACTGTTGTGCAAATGTAAATAGTGTTGTGAGAAATGCACCAAAGCGACTGAGAAAAACTGTAAATAGTAGTTTTAGTTTCTTTTCTCTATAGTTTAAGCTTTTTAACTCACAAAATTACTACTCCACTTTGTCTGTATTAGACAAACACTATGTGAGCATGATATTTCTGCAGCGCCACAAACACCAAACAGCCTCAGATCACGCAAACGCTTTCCTGAATTGACCAAACACATCAAACCAGGCCATCAGAAACAAGACTATCAGAAGCAAGACTGCATTCAACTGCAAATAACTTTAACATTTAGTTAAACAAAAGTTAACTTAGTTTAATGAGCTAATCTATATTATAATAATAATTGCTATTACAACATGTTGTCATGACTTACTGTTGTTACAGTGTTAATTTTAATTGTAGATGCAGATAGATGATAGATAGATAGATAGATAGATAGATAGATAGATAGATAGATAGATAGATAGATAGATAGATAGATAGATAGATAGATAGATAGATAGATAGATAGATAGATAGATAGATAGATAGATAGATAGATAGATAGAGCTAATATGTATTATTAGAAAGGAACAATCAAAATCTCCAATATTGTAAATTACATAATGAACAGGTAGATGGCGCCATAAACAACTAGTCTAGATGGATAGATAGATAGATAGATAGATAGATAGATAGATAGATAGATAGATAGATAGATAGATAGATAGATAGATAGATAGATAGATAGATAGATAGATAGATAGATAGATAGATAGATAGATAGATAGATAGATAGAACGATAGATTAATACCTTAAAATAACTATAGGCTATATACAATATACCACACTTTACTGTAGTAAAGTACTTGAATTCATATATTGTGGCAATTCTAAAACAGCTATGGTGTCACAAGAACTATAGTAAATAAGTAGCATTATCTTAAATTAACTACAGGGTAAATTATAATACAATACACCACAGAATACTGTAGTAAAAACTAAAGTATACTACAGTATTTAATAGAGTTTATCAGCGCACTATACATTATGCTGGAGCATTTATTATCTAAGAGTTGTGAAGTCTACAGTATAATACACTTTATTTAAAGTGGGTACAGGGCTCAAAACACTATAGTATTTACTATAAACTACTACATTATTTTTTTATGAGGGACCATAAACAGATAATATATAAAACTTACGAGATTTTCCTGACTGATGTCTGTTCAAGAAATTCAGATTATTCGCGTTTACTCCAGTTGTTTCCGTCTCAGGGGAAAACTCCGGTTAGTTATTAGCATCAATGACGACTCATTTAAATAAAACGCAATCCCAGTGAGTGATTTTGACAGACAAATCCTGGAGCTGATTTTTGCTGGTTGTCAGAATTTTCTCCCAAAGATCCATACAAACAAAAGCATTATAAAGTGAAAGGTAAATCCAACACCTCACACAGGTTCTCCACAGGTATTCCAGCGGTCGTGAACTCTTCATAAGCGATCAATATGAATATATCAGACCGATACAGTAACGTTGATGGTGGATGTCCAGTGTCTGCTGTCTTCAAGTGTCCTCTAGCTCTGATGTTTTAGATCATCTGCAGTCTGGAGTTTTTCGTCTCTTCTTCAGACTCCGCCTCAGCACAAGATAACTCCCATTTGAAAGAATACTATAGTACTTTTGAGTAATTTATCATTGTTCGGGTCACCTTTATTTAGAGTAAACACGTGTGTTGCTTGTTGAGGACACGAATTATGTTTTACAGTGTTTTATTTTTAGATTAAGATGAGCTTAAGATTTTATCTTTTTAGCTAGTATTTTAGTATTTACTAAAGTTTATCAATTTACTAATTAATAATATATTGCAGGCTTAATTTACTAATCTAGTTAGTATTATACTGCATGTGGTAAATATTAAAATTTAATACCGTATAGATCTCCACCAACTATTTTAAAAATATATAGCTTGTTTGAGACACATTTTTTAGTGTTTTAAAGGAAAGTAATGTGTTTTTTAATTTATTTTTAACTGTGATTATTGTGATTAAAATAAAATTATAATATTCAAATAAGATAAATTAATTCACTAATTATGCGAACGCACTAAAATGTATGCATGGATGTTTTCACTAATATATCAATAACTTTTGTACTCAAATTTATTTTAATTACACAAAAATACTATATATATATTGCCCGGTTAAGACCCACATAAGACCCTTACAGATCCCACTTAAAACACATCTAGGCAGGTGGGGCCCAAATGGGCATGAATTGCCCAGTTAGAACCCATGTAGTACCCTTACAGGTCCCACTTTTAGTACGTCTGGGCTTCCACGGCTGGCCCCAATGTGGATCCTGGGTACAAGCCCATAATGGGGCCCACATTTGCCGCCCATGAAGCCCTCATCTGGGCCCCACATGTCATTGCTGGCTGGGCAGCTGCAACCAAGTACTGGGAAACCCCCATACACACTCATTCACACACACAATGGCCAATTTAGTTCATCAGTTCCCCTATAGCGCATGTGTTTGGACTGTGGGGGAAACCGGAGCACCTGGAGGAAACCCACGCCAAACCGGGGAGAACATGCAAACTCCACACAGAAACACCAACTGACCCAGCCGGGACTCGAACCAGTGACCTTCTTGCTGTGAGGCCACAGTGCTAACCACTGAGCCAATGTGTCGCCCATAACGTTTTTTTTGTGAGAAGTTCAAATGTGCATATAAATAAAATAAAAAAACATACGCAATTAATAGTGAATGAGATGCAACACTTAAAAGTGAAAAACACTTAGTTACTACTAAGTGCACTTCAAGTCCTACTGAGGAAAGGAAGTGTTTTTCATTTTATGGCATGCTTGTTTGTAATTTCCCTGTGGCAGTGAGACAGATCAGCATTTGAAAGCATTAGCACAAACAGCTTCAGAATAAACTCCCTCCATTAGCAATGTTTTAAAGATATGTTTCTCATATGTCCTCATGTAGTTTGTGGCTGTTTGAAACACAGTGATGTATGAGAGACATTGCAGGAATGCAGAGCTGTCACATCATGAGAAAACACTATAATTTATAGTAGCTAAATAATGTGTTTTTGAGCCATATACTATAGTAAAGTGTATTATACCGTATACTGTATATCAGGGGCTTTCAATCTCAGTCCTGGAGGTCCAGTGTCCAACAGATTTTAGCTTTAACCCCAATCAGACACACCTGGGCCAGCTAATTAAGCTCTTACTAGGCTTTCTAGAAACATCCTTGGAGGTGTGTTGAGGCAAGTTGGAGCTCAAATCTGCAGGACCCCGGCCCTCCAGGACTGAGTTTGGGCACCTCTGCTCTATATTATAGTATCTACAACACTGTTAATGGATGCTCCAGGATATTGACTATAGTGAACTGATAATAAATACTCCAGTATACTTTGGATTTTAACTACAGTAAACTGTGGTCTGTTGTAGTATAATATGTCCTATAGTTGTAGAAAAGCATTGTATGGGGTCATTTGTTTATATATTTGTTCATATTCAATTACCATAGCAACTGTGGAATCGCTACAACAGGTCAATTACTACAATTCCTGTGTCACCATAGCAACTGTAGAATCACCAAAATAGATAATTTATTATAGTTGTTGTGTTACCATAAAAACTGTGGAATCGTTACAACAGGTCAATTACTACAATTCCTGTGTTACCATAGCAACTGTAGAATCCCCACAGCAGATCAATTACTATAGTTGTGTTACCATAGCAACTGTAGAATCACCACAACAGATCATTTATTATAGTTGTTGTGTTACCATAACAACTGTGGAATCGTTACAACAGGTGAATTACTACAATTCCTGTGTTACCATAGCAACTGTAGAATCACCACAGCAGATCAATTACTATAGTTGTTGTGTTACCATAGCAACTGTAGAATCACCACAACAGATTAATTGTTATAGTTCTTGTGTTAACATAGCAACTGTAGAATCGTCACAACAAATCAATTCTTATAGTTGTTGTGTTACCATAGCAACTGTAGAATCACCACAGCAGATCAATTACTATAGTTGTTGTGTTACCATAACAACTGTGGAATCGTTACAACAGGTCAATTACTACAATTCCTGTGTTACCATAGCAACTGTTGAATCACCACAACAGATCAATTGTTATAGTTCTTGTGTTACCATAGCAACTGTAGAATCACCACAACAGATCAATTGTTATAGTTCTTGTGTTACCATAGCAACTGTAGAATCACCACAGCAGATCAATTACTATAGTTGTTGTGTTACCATAGCAACTGTAGAATCACCACAACAGATCATTTATTATAGTTGTTGTGTTACCATAACAACTGTGGAATCGTTACAACAGGTCAATTACTACAATTCCTGTGTTACCATAGCAACTGTAGAATCACCACAGCAGATCAATTACTATAGTTGTTGTGTTACCATAGCAACTGTAGAATCACCACAACAGATTAATTGTTATAGTTCTTGTGTTACCATAGCAACTGTAGAATCACCACAGCAGATCAATTACTATAGTTGTTGTGTTACCATAACAACTGTGGAATCGTTACAACAGGTCAATTACTACAATTCCTGTGTTACCATAGCAACTGTTGAATCACCACAACAGATCAATTGTTATAGTTCTTGTGTTACCATAGCAACTGTAGAATCACCACAACAGATCAATTGTTATAGTTCTTGTGTTACCATAGCAACTGTAGAATCACAACAACAAATCAATTACTATAGTTGTTAAGTTACCATAGCAACCACAGAATCACCACAACAGACCAGTTACTATAGTTGTTGTGTTACCATAGCAGCTAGAGATTCACCATAACAGACAATTTACTATAGTTTTTGTGTTACCATAGCAACTGTAGAATCACCACAACAGATCAATTGCTATAGTTGTTGTCTCACCATAGCAACTGTAGAATCATCACAACAGATTAATTACTATAGTTGTTGTGTTACCATAGCAACTGTAGAATCACCACAACAGATTCATTCAAGTTCTGCTATGATATCTAAACATTATAATATAATATAATATAATATAATATAATATAATATAATATAATATAATATAATATAATATAATATAATATAATATAATATAATATAATATAATATAACCAAAAGCATGTAAACAATCTAAAGCTGCAAGAGGCGATGGACTAAAGCTGTGTTGTGATTGGTGGTAAATGTTGATCATATTTATTCAGTGCTGTCTAATGGCTTTAAATCTTTCTCTTGGCTGGAGTAACTGTTTAAATTAGGAGAGCATTTCCCAAAAGCATCGTAAAACTAAAGTAGATTATGAAGACCATCGGCACTCACGCTTACAGTGCTGCTGGGAAATGATGCTCAACAACACATGCTGGCTTCAGTTTGAGCTATTTTTGTGCTAATGATACATTCAACATATCTAAAGCAAACTGGTAACATTCCTCAGATATTTGTCCATCTCCAATATTGAAATCTGATATATGGCAATATGCAAATTACTAAACATACAGTTGAAGTCAAAATTATTAGCAATCCTGCGAAATTTGCAAATATTTCCCAAGTGTTGCTTAACGGGGAGATTTTCTTTCAACACATTTCTAAACATGATAGTTTTAATAACTCATTTCTAATAACTGATTTCTTTTACCTTTACCATAATGACAGCACATAATATTTGACTACATATTCTTCAAGATACATTTGTTACAGTGCTCTTAAATGTGCATTGTGATGCATTCAGCTTATTGAAAATGCTGTTGTGAAAGCTGATGATCTTAAACTGTAAATCTTATAACATTCAAAATGCATATGCATTATTATGCATTATTTTATTATTTATTTATTTATTTGCAGGCTTGGTCCTGCATACACCAGAGGTTTTCCATGCTGTAATTTTTTTGGTTGCTCACTGAGTACAACAGAAGAATTATGAATGCACTCAGTGGAACTCGTAACTATTAAAATGACAGCTATATAAAAACTAAACTAGGGGGTCGTCCGTAAATATTTATCATTCTTCCCATTTTCTCCTGATCCTCATCTACTTTATCAGATATGCACAAATTCACCAGCTTCCGCAGCAGGTCAAAATAAAGCCAAACGCTACTAAATCCACATTTTAAGAGAGAGAAATCTTCATTTTCGACAACAGATCAGCCTTTCAGCGTCACTAATGAAGCTCTCTTCAGATAAAAGTGCGCTTAAGGACAAAATGAAGGCAGCTTTGCAGGATAGAAAGTCTTTTGTTTGTAATCCTGAAAAGTCCCTGAGAAATGAACATGCCTCGACCTACAGCAGACACACCTGCACACACTTCATATAAATCACACACACACACACGCTTTTATCCTCTCTATTTCCTTTTTTAAAAGCTACATTATTCATGCTGATCTTTATGTTTTGTCTAAATCTCTGTTTAAAGCATTGCTCAGTGCTGTTCGGAGATAAAAAAAAAAATATCTACTTTAATCACAGAGTTATTCAACATAGGCTCATTCTGAAAACGTAGCTCTGTATACATTTCTGGAGGCCGTGAATTATTTAGCCAGAAGTAGGTATGGCTGCATTTCGCCTTTAAAACGAACGCTACTGGGTGGTATGACGCCGTTCCTTTTCACGCTTCCCAGCTGACCGTTTACCTCTGTGTGGACGGCTTTCCCACTGTTACCAGTTTGTCCAGTAGCTCGCCATATATGTCAACAAACTTGAGACGCATAGAAGAGTTGATCGTGACGACAGGGTTTGAGTCCGGTGCAGAACGGTTATAGAAAGCAGGTAAGACAAAAACAAAAGCCAAAAAAATTAAATAAACAAGTGAATAACAGGGTGAGAATGAGGTAAAATCTAAAAACATGGTAAAAATCAGGCAAGGGCTTTTCTTTTTCTGGATTGCTTCTGTAAATTGTTGGTTGGGTTTAGGGAGGTAAGTGGGAGGGTTAATCGATAAAATTTGTTGGGTTTAGGAAAGGAGGTAAGTGGGTCAGTCAGCCATTCAGTCAGTCAACAGCGGCCTCTGGTGGCCGTGTAAAAGACTACGTTTTCAGAATGAACCTGGGTTGGTTCATTCACAAACTATGCGTGAAGTGAAAGTGAAAATCTTTTTATTTGTATTTGTATCTGTATTTTTGTCCAAATTAATGTCCTGTGAGTGTTTATAACGAACGCGTGCCCATACTTTAATGGTTTTTCTTCCATAGAATGTAAAATATCCTCGAATGAGCTTCAGACACGCTCTGGCGGAGCTGTTCACTGTTCCTGTCAGCAATCTCCCAATAATATCCAGCCATCAGATCCACGCATTTCAACAAATTTAGGCTGCTTTACTGTATTTTACATTTGTCTTTATTTTTGAATATATTTAATAGTAGATATTCAGTCAGCCCAGTTTAAAGCAGAAGCTGGTTTTGTGCAATATCCCTGTTGACCTGTGCTTCTCTTTGAATCTGTGTTAAAAAAATATTAATAATAAAAAAAAAATAATATATATATATAGACTTATCACTACCGAGCCCCTCATCCCACGCCTTCGTGTGCTTTCACCCACTGGAGGGGGGCGGGTCTGTGACCAGCGCTTTTCAGCTGCAGGCCGGATGGCTGCCCGCCCTTGCCGGACTATATCCACATCCCCTGTTCCTATTCCCTGTTGCGATGTTTTGTCTTGTCTATGTGTTTAAGTACTTGACTGTCGGGGCTTTTTTTTATCCCCGATCTCACTCTGCCCTAATTTAAGAGCAGGGTGAGAGGGAGTTTTTTTTGCCTATCTTTCTTTATGTATCTTACTTCCTTTTTCGAAATAATACCTCCCGTTGACTTGTCTTCCCATGAAATGTTTGTGTATTGTCGGGGGGGTTTGTGTATTTCTTATTTAAATATTTCCCAAATGATGTTTAACAGAGCAAGGAAATGTTCACAGTATGTCTGATAATATTTTTTCTTCTGGAGAAAGTCTTATTTGTTTTATTTCGGCTAGAATAAAAGCAGTTTTAATTTTTTAAACACCATTTTAAGGTCAATATTATTAGCCCCTTTAAGCTAATTTTTTTCTCGATAGTCTACAGAACAAACCATCATTATACAATAACTTGCCTAATTACCTTAACCTGCCTAACTAACCTAATTAACCTAGTTAAGCCTTTAAATGTCACTTTAATCACTACAGAAGTGTCTAATAGTCTAATATTATTTACTGTCATCATGGCAAAGATCAAATAAATCAGTTATTAGAGATGAGTTATTAAAACTATTATGATTAGAAATGTGTTGAAAAAATCTGCTCTCTGTTAAACAGAAAAAAATAAACAGGGGGGCTAATAATTCTGACTTCAACTGTATATATATATATATATATATATATATATATATATATATATATATATATATATATATATATATATATAGTTTTATATATAATAAAATGTAAATAAAATTCTATATTTTTTTATAAAATGCTGATAATAGAAAATAATAGAAGGCACAGCAAATGTTCATTCATTCATTTCTTGTCGGCTTTGTCCCTTGCGGGGTCGCCACAGCGGAATGAACCGCCAACTTATCCAGCACGATTTTACGCAGCGGATGCCCTTCCAGCCGCAACCCATCTCTGGGAACTTCCACACACACATTCACACTCATACACTATGGACAATTTAGCTTACCCAATTCACCTGTACTGCATGTTTTTGGACTGTGGGGGAAACCGGAGCACCCGGAGGAAACCCACGCGAACCCAGGGAGAACATGCAAACTCCACACAGAAACGCCAACTGACCCAGCCCAGCCGAGGTTCGAACCTGCGACCCAGCGACGTTCTTGCTGTGAGGCAACAGCACTACCTACTGCGCCACTGGGTTGCCTCACAGCAAATGTATACTATATTATTTGTTAATAAATAAAGATTTAAATGAGCATTTCATATAAACATTTTATAGAAGACTAAGGTGTACAGGTGGGCCTTCAAAAATTAATCGGAGAAAGAAGTGGGCTCCAAAGTGAAAAAGGTTGAGAACCCCTGGATAGTGCATAAGTATGCGATTTGGGATGTACCTGATGTCTCTGGTTCATTCCTGTGGGATGTTTCTGTACAGTCTGAGAGAGAGATTGAGAGCGTTTGTGTCCATAAAGGCAGCTGATGGTGCCGGTGGTCAGGTACAGATCTGTCTGGCCGCTGGAATAATGAACACCTGAGATCTGCAGGTGTTAATGATAGACCGCGGTGTCGTCTTCAACACCTGTGACACACAGAGCTCAGGTGTGGATCTGTCTGGACCTGCAGATCCGCCTCTTTTTCCCAGCATTCCCGGCCTCTAATTCTGAACACAACAGGAAATGAAGAAATTAGGGCTCGCCTGAAGGGTGCTCCTCACAAAGCAAACAAACAACAACAATAAAAGTCATAATAATAATAAATGCTCCTGTAATAAATGTTTATTTCCCTCTCTATTGACCTTATTCTGCAATGCGGAGGTGAGCTCATTCTTAAAAGTACCATTTTTCGAAAAAATCTATTTATGATTATATATATTATATTATTATATATAAATCTATTACTGTAATCAGGGACGAAAGTAACACAACCATATTTGCTAGATTTACAGGCTTAATCTTCATTCATTTATTCATTTTCCTTCGGCTTAGTCCCTTAATTATCAGGGGTCGCCACAGCGGAATGAACCACCAACTATTCCAGCATATGCTTTACACAGCGGATGGCCTTCCAGTCGCAACCCAATACTGGGAAACACCCATATACTCTCATTCACACACACACACTCATACACTACGGTCAATGTAGTTAATCAATTCCCCTATATCGCATGTGTTTGGACTGTGGGGGAAACCGGAGCACTCAGAGGAAACCTACGCCAACACGGGGAGAACATGCAAACTCCACACAGAAACACCAACTGATCCAGCCGGGAGTCTATTAGTTCATGTTAATGAATGCATGAACTAATGGAACCTCAATGTAAAGTGTGACCCATACAGTGCAGTAATGGTAAAGATGTGTGTGTGTTCGGCTCATCAGTGTTTAGTTTAATCGTCTCCATACCAGCTGAAAAACACTCACAAACAAGCCGTAAAGCTCCGCATCCTCAGCGGGAGGGCTCGGATAATCATTAACAACTGACATCTGACTGAAACACACGCTCACACACCTTACTGAGATGACAATGGTGTGATAAAAACATGCAAAACAGTACAGAAACACACACAAAGAGGATCCTTACTCCGCAATGCAAAATATAATGCTTTTCTTACAGTTTTTGTTTTGTTGCTGTAATACAAATATATATATGAAGAGTATCACATGAGTAGCGGTGCGATATGGCTGTATATCAGCTAAGGCCTCTCACCAGTGACGATATAGAGCCACATCGCACTGCTACGAGTGTGATATTGCGCTTATGCAACAGTTCGACGGCACAATCGTGTATATAAAAAAAGAAAATCACAGAGAGTCTAAAAACCCTTTTGTTTGAGGATCTACTTTCTTCCGCCGTTCATTCACATCTGCAGCTGACATCAAAACAGCAGAAGCTGTTACTAATTCACCAACGTCACTTAAGAGCTAGTGTTTGAATGATTCTCTAGCGTAATGTTTAAGATTATAAAGCTGAACTTGACTTAAAATGCCATCAGTCTACAGAGATATCTCCCTACAGAGTTACAGTCTTCAGTATTTTTCCGTTGCAATCGGGATATCACAATAATTAACCCTAAAAAAAGCAGAAAGATAAGGAGGGGGTATTCGGGGGTGAGGTCTCTGAATAACACTGTTGAGAACCGGGATAGGAAAGTAACTGTATTAAAATAGGCACTGTCCTTATAAATAAACTGCATAGTTGCAATCTATACAAAAGAAAAAGATCGACTTAGAATATCACTAACCAGTTTAATAATGATTTGATCAGCTGTAGTTAGAAATCACGCAGTTTTATTCTTCTAAGCAAGGGCTTATTATGCGGTCCTGGCGCCATCTTGTGGATAGACAACGTGAACCGTCTTTGGCTAATCTCAGAAATTATAAATATTTCAAATAGGCACTATCATATATAAACTGCATAGTTGCAATCTAATCAACTACATTCTCGACTAAAAAGGCCTCAAAAGTACATTATGTTGTCTTACAGCTGCAATATCTGTCAAACTGTAAAGTGTCCTTTTGTCGCTGTGTGTGGGCGGAGTAATACAGAAGAGTGAGGAGGCTGTACAAATGCTGTTATTGCAGAATATCGCACGGCTATCAGCCAATCAGATTTAAGGACCAGACAGAACTGCTGTATATATATTTAAAAATCATAAATCAAGAAGCCTTTTCTAGACAAGCAAACATATATATTGCTTTGTTTTCTCAAAATAATGTCACAATTAAAGGTGCAGTGTGTAAGTTTGACACCCAGTGGTTGAACTAGGTATTGCACTCCTGGATCAAAACAAACACAAGCGCAGGTTGCCAGATTGAGGACAGGGGCGAGTGATTTTAATCATGTTCTAAATAAAGCAACGACACCCGATAGAAGGAATATTCTCCATATTAAATGGAGTTTTTGTTCTAACCAACACCTGAAATTATATATTAGAAACAGCTTCTATATCTCACAGCTGAACAACAGAAAACTGGCAATGATCAGCTCAGGTGCAGCTCATGTGCTTTACTCAATGTTCAATGCTGATAATGTGAGTTTGACAGGACATTTATTGCCATATACTGAAAGCAGCAGCAGATAGTTCAGCTCAGATCTGGAAAATAAAATAAACCGTCTGAAACTGAACTCTAGAACTGAGACTCAGTGCAAACCAACACATATCAGTGATTAAATAAAGATGTTAAAGAGGTTTAATATGCATTAATTAGATTATAAACCTCACCAGTGTGCTGGAGTGCAGTGAGTGCACTGTTCTGTGCTTCTGAATGGCTGCATTTACATTTCTGTCGTGTTTCATCTGAGCCAAACTGCTCATCACGACGCATCTCATCACGTAGCATGTTGTTAGGACACGGGGTTACAATGAGACCTGCTCACCTAATGTTTACACTCGTAATATTTATATCATTTGCTTATTAATAACCTCATGTGGAACTCTAAATCTGCGTCTCATTTCAGAGTCTGTTACTGTCCACCGGAGGTTGCATTTCAGTCAAGGATGCATGCTTTGAGAGCATTTCTGAATGAATGAATGAATGAATGAAATGTTGTTTTCCACCAAGGTGCTGAAATATAAGTGGCTAAACTGGCAGTGGGCGGGTTAAAATAACCAAAACAAAGCCGTTCCAGTACGTAACACACCTTCACAGCAGAATATCTGACTTCAGCATTGTTTCTCCGATAAACAAGAATGTTCACTGAGCATGTTTCTGAATATCTGCAAACATATCATGGTGTTCTTATGCCTTAGAAGAGTCAAACACTTACACCTTTAAGTGTTTTCCTTATAATAGGAAATAGGAAATACCAAAAGCAAAACATTTTGTCTTGTTTTCAGAAATAATGAGTCAAAATGAAGTGAGAATTCCCTTAAAACAAGCAAAATAAGTAAGCAAAATAATCCTATGCCAAAAGCAAAAACAAGATTATTCTGCTTCCGCCATTGGCAGATTATTTAGCTTGTTTTAAGGAAAAACTCATTTCATTTTGACTCATTATTTGTAAAAACAAGACAATATTTAGTGCTTGTCTAGAAAATGCTTCTTGAATTAAGAAGTTTTAGATATTTGGACTAGAAACAAGACAAAACTCTGAGTAAGAAACACATCTTTGCAGTGTAGTGCTTGATACAGTGAAATCTCCTCCAAAGGCAGTGTATGAACACTTACACCTCAGCCGAAGAGCAGCTCCATCTGTGCAGCTCCACGATAAACAGACGCACCGCAGGGCATTACAACAATGAGCTCGCTGTTCATGATCTCACATCCAGAGCAGATCACAGAAATCCATAAACAAACCAACACAGAGATGAAGAGATGCGCATGTCTGACTGCACAGGGACCCAGAACACAGCACGCTTACAAAAAAACCACACTGCACACTGCTTGTCTTGTTTTCGGAAATAATGAGTCAAAATGAAGTGAGTTTTTCATTAATAATCTGCCAATAGAGGAAGAAAAATATTAAGTATACTTGAGGAAAAATAAATACACCAAGTAAACTTACAGCATAACACCAGAAAACTAATCATGTACAAATATTACAAAAGTAAGCTTCTTATACACTGATAAGTTCACTTGCAGTACTACTTAGTATACCACTTAGTACACTATACTTTTATAAACTAAAAAATGAGCCAATTTAGTGCAGTGATATTCAAGTAGTACACTTACAAATATACAACTAGTACATGGTGTTAGTGCCATTATTACAATTGCCATGGCAACAGATCTCCACAACAGATCAATTACTATAGTTGTTGCGTTACCATAGCAACTGTAGAATCACCACAACAGATCAATTACTATAGTTGTTGCGTTACCATAGCAACTGTAGAATCACCACAACAGATCAATTACTATAGTTGTTGCGTTACCATAGCAACTGTAGAATCACCACAACAGATCAATTACTGTAGTTGTTGTTACCATAGCGACTGTAGAATCACCACAACAGATCATTTACTATAGTTGTTGTGTTACCATAGCAACTGTAGAATCACCACAACAGATCATTTACTGTAGTTGTTGTGTTACCATAGCAACAGTAGAATCTCCACAACAGATTAATTACTATAGTTGTTGTGTTACCATAGAAACTGTAGAATCACCACAACAGATCAATTATTATAGTTGTTGCGTTACCGTAGCAACTGTAGAATCACCACAACAGATCAATTACTGTAGTTGTTGTTAGCATAGCAACTGTAGAATCGCCACAACAGATCAATTACTATAGTTGTTGTTAGCATAGCAACTGTAGAATCGCCACAACAGATCAATTACTATAGTTGTTGTGTTACCATAGCAACTGTAGAATCACCACAACAGATCAATTACTATAGTTGTTGTGTTACCATAGCAACTGTAGAATCACCACAACAGATTAATTACTATAGTTGTTGCGTTACCGTAGCAACTGTAGAATCACCACAACAGATCAATTACTGTAGTTGTTGTTAGCATAGCAACTGTAGAATCGCCACAACAGATCAATTACTATAGTTGTTACGTTACCATAGCAACTGTAGAATCGCCACAACAGATCAATTACTATAGTTGTTGTGTTACCATAGCAACTGTAGAATCGCCACAACAGATCAATTACTATAGTTGTTACGTTACCATAGCAACTGTAGAATCGCCACAACAGATCAATTACTATGGTTGTTGTGTTACCATAGCAACTGTAGAATCACCACAACAGATCATTTACTGTAGTTGTTGTGTTACCATAGCAACTGTAGAATCACCACAACAGATTAATTACTATAGTTGTGTTACCATAGCAACTATAGAATTGCCACAGCAGATTATTTTGCAATAGTATAGACCATTTCAATGTTGTGATGTCATTGGTCCATGAACATTTCTTGCTTGTTATTAAACAGTTTCATAACTGTAACAAGAGGCAATTCAATCATACTGTAACTTAAAGGTAAAACAGCTCTCATAACATTATTTCTCAATATGTGGTTCTCGGAAGCTATAGAATTTAAAAATGTAAAACAGGAAATACGTTGGGACCGTTGTTTTTCTTTACATCCCTCAAAATGGTCTATAGTGTAAAATGTGCAGTATTTTAAAGTACTTTTTATATGGGTAATATTTGAAAAAGTAAACATTGTTCAGGTTTCACTACAGGAAGCTGAACTTTACGTCCCTGTTTTCAGCTCCTCCCCGACTGTAATATGTTAAATGCAGCTGTAGCTGAGGGTAAAACACTCCTATTGTGCTTTTTGCCCTTCGGGGTTTTTCCTGTTTGGCCTTTGCTGTGAATAAATCCCTTAATTGTGCTTTATTTTCAGTTTTCCAGACAAAATTATTGTCTTGTCTACAGATAGACAAACCTGTATTGACTTTTATTTGAAGGGAATAAAAGAAATCCTGAAGTAAAGCAACACATGGTTCCCACAACATGCCGACCGCATGCCGTTATAGCAGTGTTTGGGTTTGTTGCACGTTTAAGAGATCAGGTAAAGAATTTACAGCTTTCGCAATGCTTTTGGCTAGACGTCTTGTTTGAATTAAATAAAAGGACAAATTCCTGACTAGCTTTAAACACTTTATTGCTCTTCTCTACAGTAGAGCTGGATGATTTGGAACACTTTGAGAGTCACAGTTTTGTATTTATTTATTTAGCTTAAAAAAAAAAAAGAGTTCACAGTACACTAAATCATATCTGTTAATGAACAGTTTTATGTGTTTTGTGTTTATTTACAGTGGTGAATTGCATTATGGGATGTTGATCTCTGCTTTGTCCACTTCTGATGTCGAAAATTCAACTCTACAGTTTAACAAAATGACTTTTACTGACATTTTAGTCGTTTAGAATAATATAATGTATAAGAAATAATATCAAGAGAAATAAGCCTGTGAAATATCAGGAAATGTGCTGATGTTTATTACAAGGTTTCTGTAGTGTAATATACAACACCAACACAGGCAATACAGCACTGCACACTATTACACATGTGCAGAAAAGACACTTTATATAACTTTTCATGGTTAAAAGTAGTTGGAAGAAAGATCAATGTCTCATAATGCAATTCAAAAGCAGAAATAAATGGGGGGAAATAACTTTGAAAACTTCCAAACATTTGATATAATGAATGTACATGTCAGCAAAATATACAACACCACACTACCTGACAGAAGTCTTGTGGCCTATTCAAGTTTTAGGAACACAAATAATAAGTTGACTTTTAGTTGATCATTTGGTATCGGAAGTGGCTTATATAAAAGGCCAAGGCCTCTAGATTTTGCTTATTTGAGCACAATAAAATATGATCATGTCTTGATTCTGAATGATTTCATTAGGAGAGTAAGGTCTGACTCTGCTCAGACTAAAGTCTCATCACTGAACCTTCAATAATGTCCAGTATAGAATATAAAGTCATGCTGCAGTGGAAACAGAATGAATATTGTGTCTGACTCCATCATGAGCTTGGAGGACTGCATCATACATCTCTGAATGACTCAAATCACGCATTAATAAAGTCATCTGGAATGGCAAAGAAAGCGTTCCTGCAGGACTCCCAGAGTTCATCAAGACTCTTTGTGTTCATCTTCAATGCCTCCTCCTTCATTTTACCCCAGACATGCTCAATAATGTTCATGTCTGGTGACTGAGCTGGCCAATCTTGGAGCATCTTCACCTTCTCTGCTTTCAGGAGCTTTGATGTGGAGGCTGAAGTCTGAGAAGGAGCGCTATCCTGCTGGAGAATTGTCCCTCTCCTGTGCTTTGTAATGTAATGGGCAGCACAAATGTCTTGATTCCTCAGGCTGTTGATGTTGATCATCCACTCTGCAGATCTCTCGCACGCCCCCATACTGAATCTGTCACAGACTCGAGGGAAACCATTCATTCATTTTCTTGTCGGCTTTGTCCCTTGCGGGGTCGCCACAGTGGAATGAACCACCAACTTATCCAGCACGATTTTACGCAGCGGATGCCCTTCCAGCCGCAACCCATCTCTGGGAATTTCCACACACACACATTCACACTCATACACTACGGACAATTTAGCTTACCCAATTCACCTGTACTGCATGTCTTTGGACTGTGGGGGAAACCCGAGCACCCGGAGGAAACCCACGCGAACGCAGGGAGAACATGCAAACTCCACACAGAAACGCCAACTGACCCAGCCCAGCCGAGGTTCGAACCTGCGACCCAGCGACGTTCTTGCTGTGAGGCAACAGCACTACCTACTGCGCCACTGCGTCGAGGGAAACCAATTGCAAACAATATTTATTGAACTGGAATAAAACAGAGTTCAATAGTAGAAAAGAGTTTGTAGATAATAACAGACAAGCGAGGTAGATCAATGGTGAATCTCTCATAGGTATCAACAATGCTCAACAGCAGTAATGGTTTAGGTCAGGGGTGTCCAAACTCAGTCCTGGAGGGCCAGTGTCCTGCAGATTTTAGCTCCAACTTGCCTCAACACACCTTCATGAATGTTTCTAGAAAGCTTAGTAAGAGCTTGATTAGGTAGCCCAGGTGTATCTGATTGGGGTTGGAACTAAACTTTGCAGGACACCGGCCCTCCAGGACTGAGTGTGGACACCCCTGGTTTAGGTAGTCGTCATAAGATGTGAAGACAAAGTCCAAAGGTATAAGCCACACAGCAGACTCGCCACCAGCAACTTCAACGAGAAGAAAGCCTAACAGGACACAGACAGGAACATGAAACAACAACGAACTAACAACGTGAAACAAGAACGCTGAACAGATATAGGTGCAGTAATGCGCTGCACCTGTGGCGTGCTAAATAACAGCTGAGTGGTGCTGAGCAGCAGCAGTGCATGTGACCACCCAGCTGATGACATGTAAACACAACAGACAGCCACGGGGTGAAGACACACACATAAACACGCACACACACACACATAAACAAGAGGAACAGACAGATCCACAACCGTGACAGAATGAACCCCAAACCATGATTTCTCCTTCACCAAACTTGACTGATTTCTGCAAGAATCTTGGCTCCATGCGAGTTCCAGTAGGTCTTCTGCAGTGTTGGTGATGATTGGTATGCAGTTTAACTGATGATTCATGGGAAAAGTCTACCTTCTGCTACTTTTCCAAATGATCAACCAGAAGTCAAGTTATTATTTGTTGCCCTTACAACTGGGTTTGACGACAAGACTTTTGTCGGGCAGTCTATTTAATATTTGGCATATTTTTTATTTTTTTTTTTTTTTTGGGGGGGGGGGGGGGGGGGGGGGGGGAGCTTAAATATTGTTCCATTTTCTAGCAAAGCAAAAAATATTGTCCTGTTTTCATAAATGTAAAACAAGATAGTCAAGACAATTAGGTAAGAAAAATAATATTTGTTGTTGTTGTTGTTGTTGTTGTTCTTTGACAGTGTATACTTGGTTCCATTTAATAAATGTTACTGAACAGAGGATTGTTCCAGTGTTTATTATTCCCTGCTCAGATCACACTGGTTTCTCTTTAATAAGAGAAAGTCAGAGCAAGCGAGATGTGTCTTGAGAGATGCTGAGCTAAATCTGGTTTTGGCCGTTTTTCAGTAAGATGATAAGAGCAGCACACGGACACTAATCCTGAATGTTGTCTGAATGTCATCTTACAATTGAGGGTTTTATTCTACGCCTCATAAAAGCATTGACCCGTCTGAGCACACTTTTAAGTATTTTAAATTTGCGTTACAGAGTATCTGGAGGGCCAGAAAAGCTTCTGGAAAGGATCAAGGTTTCCTTAGTCCTGAAGACTGTCACATTATAACATTTCCATGAGTGCAGCAGCATTAACACAGAGAAACAGCACAACCCAACGCCATGAAGCACAACTAACAAACTGGAGGAGTCAATATTAATGCACCTTATACAGTGACAGTGGCGTATTCAAAATAGGAATGTTGACTTGCATGTATGCTTTACATTTGTTTTTTATGTTTCAAGAGTTTACATTTAAATATTGCTTGATAATAATAGCAGGTTTGGCATGCTGTGCCAGGAGAGAACCCGGAGCTCGGAGATAATTGAGCCCAGGGCTCCCGCCTGGTCGATGCGCATGTAAGGGGAGTACGAGATCAGGTAGTTCTCGAGAGCTCCCCCTGGTAAAGGAGGAAATGGGGTGGGGAGATGAGATGGATAGGGGGTTTCTTAAAAAAAAAAAACAAAGATAAGGGAGTAGTTTCAGCCGGGCTACTTATAGTGAGTTTGAAGTAATCTGATTGGCTAACTAATGATTATAGATGAGAGAACAGCTGCGATCAATCATATCACGTGCTCCACTCGAAATTAGTTTACGTAAATTAAGACTATTACAGGTCAGGGGTGCGTTTCCGAAAAACCATCCTTAGCCAACTAAGGTTGCAAGTTCCGTCATTACAAACATAGCTCGTTGGTTTGGCATTGCCCTAATCCGACGTTCCAATGAACATTCGCAAACTTGTACGCTCGCAACTACACCTCTCGAGCTGTAGTTAGAAGTGGAGTTCCTGGCTGTGTTCTAGTTCTAGTTATCCCCCCTATGCCCTATTCATTTCGAACGTTCCAACATTTAAGCTTGGATTGATTTAAAATAAAAAACATTAAAGTCATCTCTTCCCAGTGTTGGGTTGTGGCTGGAAGGGCATCCGCTGCGCAGAACACATATGCTGGATAAGTTGGTGGTTTATTCTGCTGTGGCAACCCCTCACTAAGCCGAAAAGAAAATGAACGAATGAATAAATGAATGGATGAATAAATAAAGTCATCTCTCTTATAGGTGTAATTTGCTTTCAAAGGATTTTTTTACAGTTCAGTTTTAGCGATCTTCATATTGTCAATTATGCTCCCTTTGTAGTGCACTTTGACAACATTTATGCCATTTTGAACACAGCCGTGGCTCATGACGAAAATCCATAGATGACCTATTATTTAAAAGCGGAATTTATGTTACGTCACCAAACTTGAGAAAACAAAAATATATAGCATACGTTAATGCTTTTAGTTTATAGTCGGTTATTTATTAAAAAAAAGTGGCTGTATATAATAATAATAATAATTATTATTATTATTATTATTCATTCATTTTCTTGTCGGCTTTGTCCCTTGCGAGTCGCCACAGTGGAATGAACCACCAACTTATCCAGCACGATTTTACGCAGTGGATGCCCTTCCAGCCACAACCCATCTGTGGGAATTTCCACACACACACATTCACACACTACGGACAATTTAGCTTACCCAATTCACCTGTACCGCATGTCTTTGGACTGTGGGGGAAACCAGAGCACCCGGAGGAAACCCACGCGAACGCAGGGAGAACATGCAAACTCCACACAGAAACGCCAACTGACCCAGCCCAGCCGAGGTTCGAACCTGCGACCCAGCGACGTTCTTGCTGTGAGGCAACAGCACTACCTACTGCGCCACTGCGTTGCCCTTATTATTATTATTAAGTAGGATTTTTTTTTATTTCTTAATAGTCTACTGTAAATTACAACAGTTAACGATTTATGTGATTTATATCTGAGATTAGAATACGTGTTAGCTAAGTGATTTTATGTTTCAGAATAGAATATGGAATATTCTTAATATTTGTAAAGCAAGCATAGGCCTATAGACTATATATATTTCAGTTAATATGGAAAGCGAGTGCATGTTTTAATCTAAACTAATATTGGATTTTTTTTTAATGCGTGTGCAAGTAAAACAATATTATTTGCACAAAAAAAGTATGGGGTTTTCCTCTAAATAAGTTGTCCACAATGTTTAGAGCGTCACTATGGACGTTTTATGTTATAACAGATGTGGTTCAAACGATAGATCTGTGCCAAAGCAACTACAGTTTGGGAAACACTCATCACTACATCCTTCTTTTCCCAAGCGATGCATGGTACTATGATAGTTCAGCCGGAAGTTATGTCATTGTTTGGGAAACGCATCCCAGATCGATGTTTTGTGCATAATATTTTAGTTTTGTGGCATATAGTCATGTAATAATCAAAATATTGTACATCCAGCGGGTTTATAGCTTATTACACGGCTGTCTGGTGTACTCGATTTTTGTTGGTCAGTTGCGAGAGGTATGTTATTCCCAGATAACAACCGCTGAATAACACAGAGTCATCCAGGAACTGAGAATTACCATCAGTGGAAACGCTCACATCCATATACTTACATCCACATTCATATGCATCTGCTCGTCTGTCATTATGTGGTTTTGACTGTTTGGCGCCATCTGACGACTAAAACCACAGCTGCCCAACTCACTGCAGAATTAAACGTGCGGTTCAACTTTCCTTTGGGTCTGGAGCTCCACAGGGTCAATATACATGGCCAGCTGCTATAGCCAAACCTAAAGCTCACTCGTGCCACTGATAAACGCCAGTTTCGATAGTGCCAGCAGTGAAAATCTTGGGCTGTGGACAATGTGAAACATGTACTGTTCTCTGATGAGTCCAACTTCACTGTCTTTCCCACATCTGGGAGAGTTACGGTGTGGAGAAGCCCCAAAGAAGCGTCCCACCCAGACTGCTGATGCCCAGAGTCAAGCATGGGGGGATCAGTGATGGTTTGGACTCAATATCATGGAGTTCCCTAGGCCTAATACTGGTGGTAGATGGGTGCTGGGTCACTGCCAAGGACTACCAACCCACTTTGGAGGACCATGTGACCCAATGGGTCAAACATTGTATCCTGAAGGCGGTGACGTGTATCAGGATGATGATGCAGCAATACACACAGCACAGCAGGACTGCTGACAGAACGGTTTGATGGACATGAAAGTGAAGATCTCCCATGGCCTGCACAGTACCCAGAACTAAACGTTATTGAGCACTTTAGGGTGTTTTGGAGGAGCGAGTCAGGAAAGGTTTTCCTCCAGCAGCATCAGTAGTGACCTGAACACTATTCTGATGAAGAACTGCTCAGATTCCCTCTGGCTGCTGTGCAGGACTCGTGTCTGTTATTCCCAACACCATAACACATCTCCGCCATTGATGAGTTGTTACGACAATCCGTAAAGGTTTTATTCAATAATTAATAATATTTCACTTGTAAAATCTAAACATGTCAGTTTGAACATCATGACAAACACAGTCGGGAGGAAAAAAAAAAAGTGTTGAAATGTATTTATTATTTCGCAAGAGCCCCGCGCCAGTAGATCCAGCATCAATTACCGACCCGCTTTATAAACAACAGCTTTAATTAGGAGAGAGAAAACAAGAAGGCATTTCAAAGAACTTTATATTCCTATAAACCTCCAGCGGAGACAAAGAAAACATGTCAAAGTGAGATGACCCGGGGCAGAAGAGCGGGAGTCGTCTTATAGACAGATTCGAGTTGAGATGATTATAGACTGAAGTGAAAGATAAACAGCGTGTCCAGACAGAGCCAAGCAAAGGTGTTTATCTAAATCAGGGCATACTGATGCTTTCATATACAGGGAAGTAGAAAGCCTAACCATTAAAAACACTAGGCTTCTAGGTTAAACGGCAGGTACATTCGAGGACTCGGCGTAGACATAATGACATAGATATTGTACGTTCTTTCTCAACCCTTTACGCAACTTATCACAGAGAACATTCTGTATCAACACTTTCAGTAAACAACTCGGCATGATTAACAATCAGCGCTACTTTTTAAAGAAATGCATCACAAGCTTCTTTAAAGAAAGTAAAGGCTGCAGAATAGTTCAAACTAATGATGGTTGCTTTCGAAACCGTTTCACGAAGCTTCGAACATGTATGAATCTTCGTTGTCGGAGAGCGTATCAAAATGCGAAGCTCATGTGATTTCAGTAAAAGAGTCTTCATTACATCATTACTGGTTTGAAACGTTTGAAAAGTCAATGTTTTTCCACTAGGGGGCGATCTGAGTAATACTATCAAAATCAACATGAATTTTGCAGGGCTGCACGGTGGCGCAGAGGGTATCCCGTTCGCCTCACAGCAAGAAGGTCGCTGGTTTGAGCCTCGGCTGGCTCAGTTGGCATTTCTATGTGGAGTTTGCATGTTCTCCCCGTGTTGGCGTGGGTTTCCTCCAGGTGCTCTGGTTTTCCAAACACATGCGCTATAGGGGAATTGTGTAGGCTAAATTGTCCGTAGTGTATGAGCGTGAATGAGTGTGTATGGATGTTTCCCAGTGATGGGCTGCAGCTGGAAGGGCATCCGCTGTGTAAAACATATGCTGGATAAGTTGGCGGTTCATTCCGCTGTGGCGATCCCAGATTAATAAAGGGACTAAGCCGAAAAAGAAGATGAATGAATGAATTTTGCAGGGGTTGCAGCTAGAAGGGATACAGCTGCAGTCATTTTCCTTCGGCTTCGCCCTTTATTCATCAGGGGCTGCAACAGCGGAATGAACCGCCAACTATTCCAGCATATGTTTTACACAGCGGATGCCCTTCCAGTCGCAACCCATTACTGGGAAACACCCATACACTCATGCATTCACACACATTCACTACGGCCAATTTAGCTTATTCAATTCCCCTATAGCGCATGTGTTTGGACTGTAGAGGAAACCCACACCAACACGGGGAGAACATACAAACTCCACACGGAAATGTCAAAACTGACCCAGTCAGGACTCAAACCAGCGACCTTCTTGCTGTGAGGTGACAGTGCTAATCACTGAGCCACCGTGCTGCCCCAGAAGTTATTTATAATTTATTAAATCATCCATTAATTGTATTTTATTATCGTCTACCCCTACCCCAACCATCACAGTAATGTAAAAACAGTAATTATACCAAGTATTATTCATATTATATAATAAATAACCCATTAATTGTAATTTATTAAAGTCAACCCCTACCCCAGCCCTAAACCTACCCCTCACAATGATGTACACATATTCATCATTGTTGTACAGGGATGTGCAGGTTAAGTTAGATCGCCCCCCAGTGGTGAATCGATGAACAGGTTTCATTAGTTTTACTTGATGTTTTAGTGAGCCATTTGTAAAATGAAGAGGAATAAAATCTGTTATTAATGTCTTGTTGGCCTGTTTAGCAGAGCCCATCATGGAACAAACAATATATAAGCAGAATTCAGACACTTCTGGACAGTGCCAAAATTTATGAATTGATTTAGCTTCTTGATTTAGATCTTTTCTGCTGAATGCACAAATGTAAGTGTGGATGGCACAGAAGATGGCAGCTTTCTCCTTCCCTGATTCGCCACTGTGAGTTTTCTTTCCAGAGTTTTTAATGCACTGAATTAAAGCACTCAAAGAGCTTCTCCTGGAGGTCCAGTCCTCCTTCTGGGTTGCTCCAGACACTGGGGATATATAAAAAGGTTAGTATGTTGGGTTATATTTTACTTGAAGGGAGTGTTTAAAAAAAAACATTCACAATTCCTTTATAATCATGACTAGGCTAACTCAGAATCTGCGTCTGTCTGCAGAAACCCACAGATGTCCGCTGACTTTTTATTCATATATTTTTTATAGAAATAGATTTTTAGTATATTTAGTCTATATAAGTAAATGTTTCTTTACTTATGCTATTATGTGTAAATGATTCGGCCAGTCAGTCCTTTATTTGACCAGGATAGTCCTATTGAAATCCAATGTTTGCTCATCCAAGGATTCCAGGCCAAAATGCCAGCACATTTATTTATTGTTTTATTTTTTTTACAGATACAAACATTGAAAACAAACCAAATTTAGTCACATAAATATTATAAAAAATGAAATAAACAAAAAAATGTGTTGACACTCACCTGTTGGAGCAGTTTCTGGTTTGTCAGGCCCATATACCGTCCTCATCATCCTACAATAAACACACACATCTGACTACACAAAAACACACATGCTTTTCTTGCTTGATTTTTTTTTTCTTGTTTCTAGTCCAAATAATTAAAAATTCTTAGAAGCATTTTCTAGACCAGCTATTATTTTATTACAGTTGTTATGTTATTACAGTTGTTTTACAGACACTAGGACACATTTATCACATTTCTTAGGTGACTTTTGCAGAACTCTCGACACAGTGAGCACACCAGAAGTCTCTGTGGGCTGAACTGAAGATCAATGATCATCGTTTTGGCACAAAATGCATTCAATAACTATCTGTCAAATTTCATCAATTCTTTTCTCACTCAGACACAACAACTGCCAGAAATCTTTGTATGTACAGGACATTTAGCACGTGCGCACATACTGTTTTCACAACTGTTCAAAACAATAACATCATGCAAAACTGAAGAAGACAGCAAAACTCAACAGCAATATTTGATTAAGACATATTTCAGATCAAAACATGCAGTTTAACCAGCCAGGGGTGCGTTTCCCAAACAATGACGGAACTCGCGGCTGAACTATCATAGTACGATGCATCGTTTGGGGAAAAAAAATGATGTAGTGACGAGAAACCTGGAGTTTCTCTGTTGCAGATCCATCATTTGAACCACGTTAGTAATAACTAGGGCCAGACGGAATCTGCGGACGTTTTTTGCTATTTCTGCGGAGAATTTTGGTAAAAATCTGCGGATTTCTGTGGAATTATTTTAGGAGTCTCATAACTAAAACCTTAAAATGTGAAATAAAAAATTATACCTTTTTAACTTTTATTTAATGTTTAAAATGCAAATCCAATTAGATTAACGGTAAATAGTTAACTGTAAGTAAACAAACAGAATTAACGATGGGCAAAAAATCTGCTAAAATTCTGTGAAAAATCTGCGGAATTCTGCGCACGCAGATTCCGTGTGGGCCTAGTTATAACGTAAAACGCCCATAATGATGCTCTAAACCGAGTGGAGTAACAACTTCTTTAGAGAAGAACTCTACGCACACGCATTTAAAAATAAAATCCGATATTAGTTTTGGTAAAAACATGCACTCGCTTTCCATATTACAGTTTTTCTCCATTGGTTTGGCTCATTTCTTGAAACAGAAATTACATTCTCAAAACAACATGGACAATCCTCCAAACCACTTGGCAATTGTTCACAACAGAATTGAATTTCTTATTCATTTCATCAAATTGCAAATGCCCACGTACATCTTTGCAAATGATTAAGTACATGTAGCCTACATTTAGCACAATTTCCAAGTGAATAGATCTCGTTGATCTAAACTGATTGTTAATTCTCAGTCTAATGGTCGTTCCCTTCAAAATGTGTCAGCGTCATTTCATTGTATAAGTCATCACATGCACAATAGTTTGTTCAATTGTCAAAATTAGTCAAGAACATAATACCATGAATACCACACAGTAGGTGAATCCTTGGAACATTTGATTACAATTTATTACAGCAATTGACAGTCAGGTAAAACTAGAACTTGACTAATGAAGGAGGAGTTTCACACATCTCAGATGACCAATCAAACAGTATGTTTAGTTACCTGACAAGTGCTGCCCATGACTGTAAATGCTGCCTAACAAGTATGTAAAGAGCTTGACCATGCAGGACCAGCACTATTTCTGAACATGGAGGCCAAGTAAATGAACAAGGGCAGCTGCCTGCTCAAGGAAGAGGAGGAAGAGGAGGAGTAAGGGTGCGTGGTCGTGGAATAGGTGGAAGAGGCCGTGGTGCATGAAGACACTGTGCTGTCCCGGATGAAATTCAGGCCACAGTTATAGACCATGTCATAAACCATGGCCTCACAATGGCGGAGGCAGGTCGCCGAGTGCAGCCTAAATGTGCCTCGCTCTACAGTCTCCTCTCCTCCATCCAAAACTTTCGCAGGGAAAGTTATAGCACTCTAGTTTTTTGTTTGTGTGTTTATATTACAGTTTATTATGCTGTATACAATTTCTTTTTCCTCTGATATATGGAAGTTACATTGTGTGTGGTTGATTATTACAATAAAAATAGGAGTTACCATTTTCTTGGCAGTATGAGTGCAATGTGTGACGTCAAACCTTGGAGGCTACTCTTACCCTAAAATCCTATTTTTTTTTTTTTGTTTGTTTTATACACAATTGTATTCTGTTAGCTAGACAAAAACAGTACAGTAACCATTGTCAATGAAGGACTGGGCTAAGACTGTAAGGTGGACATAAGTGATATTTTAGTGGTCCTTTGCCATAGTGACAAAACATCTAAACATTTTGACTTGCAGTGCTTACACAATGCCAAAAGGATGAAGCATTTTGGGGGCACTGACTGTTTAAATGAGAAGGAAATTTAGTTTTGACACATGAGTGAACTGTTTTGGGAAAGGTATGAGCTGTTGCAGGTGAACCATGGTGTTGTGCCGAACCATCCACATTATTTTGGCAAAAACACCAAGAGTGTTGAGAATGTCCGGTCTGTTTCAAGAAATGAGCCAAAGCAATTGAGAAGGATATTTGCCATTTTTGTGGCACTGACTTTTTATATGGGAAAGGAATTTAGTTTTGATGCATGAGTGAACTGTTTTTGGAGAGATATGAGCTTTTGCAAGTGAACTATAGTGTTGTGCTGAACTGTAACACTGTTTTGCCAAATGATCTTAGAATTTTGAGAATGTAATTTCTGTTTCAAGAAATGAGCCAAACCAATGGAGAAAAACTGTAACTGAAATATATGTAAACGGCACATATAGAGCCTGTGTTTCCTTTACTAATATTATTGAGAACATTACATATTCTATTATAAAACAAAATCCCTTACAAAAGCGAACACTATTCTTATATCATATATACTCATGTAAATAAATAAATAATGAGGCGATTTATTAATGAAATTTAATATTTATTATTTATTAGGAAATGAAAAAAAATCCTACTTTAATAATAATTTTAATATCATTAATGATGATGATGATTATTATTATTAAGTAGGATATTGCTTGTTTATTTGTTATTTTTCTTAAAGTTTACTTTTACAATTTGACACATGTAAACCACTGCAGAAATGTTCTAGCCAGCAGGCCCATGTCATATACAGTACAGATACTTCATAAATAACCCACTATAAATTAAAAGCATTAACGTATGCTGTATATTTTTGTTTTCACAAGCTTTGTAGACATAACCAGGGCTTAACATTAACACCCGCCAACCCGCCAGATGCGGGTAGATTTCCCCTGTGGCGGGTTAGACAGACACCTCCACTAGCCACTTTGGCTGGTTAAAAATAATTTTAAAATTGTAGTTTTCTTAAAATCAGGGTTCGACAATAAAGATGGCCCAATATGCGTGCAAATATGATCCTAGAATCGAGAAGCAGCAAGACTGACAAAACTAATTATGTTTGCGAGAGCAAAAGAAAGCAGCTGAATACCGAACGAGAGGATGATCACTCGTGCGCACAGGTGATGTGATGCGCGCGACTGTTTAAAAAGCGTGCACGCTCCCGTTTCCTTGCGTGAAACAACCGTGCCTAGAAATGCAACTGGCGTGATCGGTTCTCCTTCAAATAGACTTGACAAAAAGTTATGCTCTTGCACTCATAGTTTTGCTGCTTTCAAGAGCTCCAGATTTGTCTTTTGGTAAGCAGCACTGATTACTTTCGCTTTAACCATTATTGGAACAGATTATTAATTGGCCTAGTATTAACCTTGTGTGTGATCATCCTTTCATTATCACACACGGAATGTTTTTCACCTGCTTTCTTTTGCTTACAGGTATTTTTGATAATATGATATATAATTTTTTACAATAACATTGCTTTAATATGAGATTAACGCCCTATTTATTTATAGTTAACTGGTGATCTGGGACCTTTAGCCAGGACAGATTACTGTGCATAGTTTTAGATAGACTACAGCAGTTATTTTTTAAATGTCAATTGTTTTTGTTTTTTTAAGAAATGTTTTGTTAAATAAAAAGTGTACAGCTATATTTTGCTTGTTTTGACACATTTAAAATTTGTGGATATGAAATAATAATTTGTTTATGTTTGGTATGGTCAGAGATAAATTTGGTAAATCATTAATTTGAGCTCTGAAAAGTCATGTGAAATAAAAACGAATTGTAACACAACACTATGTAACCATGGCCCATTTGCTCATGACACACAAAAAGTGAAATGAATGAGAAGGCATGAGGACATAACACAAAATCTAAATCAAGTAATTTTAGCATGACAAAGTCATATTTATGTGTATAAAATATATTTTCCCAACAACAAAATTGTGGCTAGTGAAAATGGCGAGTGGCTAGTAATGTTGGAAATCTACTAGCCACAGTGGCTGGTGATCAAAAAAGTTAATGTTAAGCCCTGGACGTAACATAAATTCCACTTTTAAATAATAGCTCATCTATAGCTTTCATTATGAGCCACGGCTGTGTTCAAAATGACATCAATGTTTTCAAAGTGCACTGTGAAGGGAGCTCAATTGTAAACATGACGATCGCTAAAACTGAACTGTAGAAATACTTTGAAAGCAAATTACAGCTAAGAGAGATGACCTTAATGCTTTTTTATTTTTAATAATTCCAAGTTTAAATGTTAGAATGTTTTAAATGAATAGGGCATAGGGGGGATGAGTGGGAATAGAACACAGCCAGGAACTATGTTTCTAACTACAGCTCCAGAGGTGTCGCTGCAAGCACGGAAGTTTGCGACGCAGTTTGCGAATGTTTGTTGGAACAATGGATTTCGGAAACATCAAATCAACAAACTCTGTTTGTAACGACACAACTTGGCAAACAATGTTTTTCGCAAATGCACCCCCAGATTAGCATTACTATTGTGTGTGTATCTGTGTATGGTGTGGATACAAACTCTTGTATTTTGGAATTACTTAAATAAATAAAGGACATAAAATATTGAGGAATTCTGCATCATGTCTGATTCATTCCAGTAACATATATTGCAGTTATAAACAGAGATGTGACCTTGTTTTACACCAGAAAACACTGTAATGCTACATGCTGTTAGTGTTTTTTAGCTCGTTGTTTTGTTGGTGACAAAGTGTGTTTGTCGGCTGTCAACCTTTGCTAGTGTTCTGGTGTTTATTTGAGACCTGAATAAAGTGTTTTGGTATAGTTGTCGTGCATTTTCAATGTGAAATGAATGGCTTTGCCAAGCTGAAAGTGGCTTAGAAAAATTGTGTCAAGAGTTTTGCAAAAGTGACCTGAGTATTGAGAAATGTGTCCTAGCGTCTGGAAAAAAACTATATATTAGGTGTGTGTGTGTGTGTGTGCGTGCGTGTGTGTATCAGTGACCTGTTCTGGCGGTGGAGTGATCAGCTGGCGCTCCTGCATGTGTTGAGGATGATGTGAATACGGTGTATGAGTGTGTTCGTCTTCATAATGCTCGGCCATCGGCTTCATCCTGCTGTGCACCTGAACGGCAGCATACACACATCACATTAAAACCCTCATCTCTGGAGCATATGACATGGTAGACGACGATGCAAAACTTGCTTCATCTAAAAGTCCACATCTATAATCCTCTTAGTCTATGCTGACATCATCTTCAGCAGCTCAAACACTCTAATGGCTAATGGACAGACGGCTGCTTCTCACTCAGGGCTGCTGCTTATGCTAATGAGATGGAGAGATGATGCGCACTACTAGGCGAGAGTGATTAAAAAAAATATATTAATGTAATATATTTTGGGACTTCGATACACTGACAGCACAAATTTAGCTTTGTTTTAACCAAGACGTCTATAATTGGATGTCTATTAGACGTCTATATAACATAAAAAAAGGATTGTTGGGTAATTTCCATGTCATTGAAGAATTCAAACAAAAAAAAAACCTAATAAAAGCGCATCACATTTAAACTCACACTTCCTGTTTGTTCTAAATGCTAATGAGCTGAAGTAGACAGTGAATGAAGTCCACTATTTTGTGGATTTCTCATGTGGAATAATTGACTCACGGGGAGCATTAAACAGATAATGGCCACTTCCCTGAAATTCCCAAATGTTTACAAGTCACCTGTTTGGCCTAGAGACAACATTCCCCCAAATCTCTCTCAGACACTGACTCAGTCCTGCTTTCTAACAGCTTACTACAATACAACAGTTACCGGTAATGCTGGTTACGGGCAGTGTTTACTACAGCTTTATTAAACCTCTGTGATTATATACAACGAGACAATTTGATAACGACTGGAATGTAAATCACTGAATTCCAGATGAAAAACGTTCACACACGCCTCACAACGCATGATCCTGGCCTATTCAGCTGTAACAGTGACAGCCCACAAATAAAAATACTATAGTAATGCATAGTAAATATAGTAAAGTGTATCTTACTCTATACATTATAGTAACTGCAACTCTTTGTTAAAAAAATGCTCCGGCATATTGTAGTATACGTTATGTGGTATATTTTTAACTGCAGTAAACTGTGGTGTATTGTAGTAAAACATACCCTATAGTTGTAGAAAACTACAGTATTTGGTCATTTGTTTATATTACTGTACTTCTTGTGTTACATAGCAACTGTAGAATCACCACAACAGATCAATTACTATAGTTGTTGTGTTACCATAGCAACTGTAGAATCACCACAACAGATCAATTACTATAGTTGTTGTGTTACCATAGCAACTGTAGAATCACCACAGAAGATAAATTACTATAGTTGTTGTGTTACCATAGCAACTGTAGAATCACCACAACAGATCAATTACTATAGTTGTTGTGTTACCATAGCAACTGTAGAATCACCACAGAAGATAAATTACTATAGTTGTTGTGTTACCATAGCAACTGTAGAATCACCACAACAGATCAATTACTATAGTTGTTGTGTTACCATAGCAACTGTAGAATCACCACAGAAGATAAATTACTATAGTTGTTGTGTTACCATAGCAACTGTAGAATCACCACAACAGATCAATTAGTATCGTTGTTGTGTTACCATAGCAACTGTAGAATCACCACAGCAGATCAATTATTATAGTTGTTGTGTTACCATAGCAACTGTAGAATCACCACAACAGATCAGTTAGTATACAGTAGTTGTGTTACCATAACAACTGTAGAATCACCACAACAGATCAATTACTATAGTTGTTGTTACCATAGTTACTGTAGAATCACCACAGCAGACGAATTACTATAGTTGTTCTGTTACCATAGCAACTGTAGATTCTCGACAACAGATCAATTAGTATACAGTAGTTGTGTTACCATAGCAACTGTAGAATCCCCACAACATATCAGTTAGTATAGTTGTTGTGTTACCATAGCAACTGTAGAATCACCACAACATATCATTACTATAGTTGTTGTGTTACCATAGCAACTGTAGAATCACCACAACAGATCAATTACTATAGTTGTTGTGTTACCATAGCAACTGTAGAATCACCACAACAGATCAATTATTATAGTTTTTGTTACCATAGCAACTGTAGAATCACCACAGCAGACGAATTACTATAGTTGTTCTGTTACCATAGCAACTGTAGATTCTCGACAACAGATCAATTAGTATACGGTAGTTGTGTTACCATAGCAACTGTAGAATCCCCACAACATATCAGTTAGTATAGTTGTTGTGTTACCATAGCAACTGTAGAATCACCACAACATATCATTACTATAGTTGTTGTGTTACCATAGCAACTGTAGAATCACCACAACATATCATTACTATAGTTGTTGTGTTACCATAGCAACTGTAGAATCACCACAACAGATCAATTACTATAGTTGTTGTGTTACCATAGCAACTGTAGAATCACCACAACAGATCAATTATTATAGTTGTTGTTACCATAGCAACTGTAGAATCACCACAGCAGACCAGTTACTATAGTTGTTCTGTTACCATAGCAACTGTAGAATCTCCACAACAGATAAATTAGTATACAGTAGTTGCGTTACCATAGCAACTGTAAAATCACCACAACAGATTAACTCACGTACTTTTTACTGGACACATAAAACCGGAGGAAATGAACTGGCCTGTTTTTGGTGATTGATGAACCTCTCCTTCTCCCTCCTCAAGGTCATCACGTCCTCAGGGTTCGACATGTTTCTGATGGGAGAAAGTTCTAGTAAATTAATGCACTAATTTTATTTATTTTTTTATTGACAGCAGCCAGCAGAGCCTGTTGTCTGATGGGAAGGTAAAGAGGGTTACGACCTACGGTAAGTCATTAGTAAACCATTATTTAAATAGAACCAGACACTAACAGAAAATACAGTAAACACACACACACACACACACACACACACACACACACACACACAAACACACATACACATACACAGCAGGAGGCCATGCTTAGACATCGTGTTTTAGTGATAACTCACACACTGCAAAAGCTTTTCTTATTTAGAGGTTTTGACTTGTTCTAGTACAAATATCTCAAAATTCTTAAATCAAGAAGAATTTTCTAGACAAGCACTAAATACTGTCTTGTTTTCAGAAATGATGAGTCAAAATGAAGTGAGTTTTGCCTTAAAATAAGCTAAATAATCTGACAATGGGGGAAGAAAAATATTCTTGTTTTTTATTTTGACATAAGATTGTTTTTGCTGACCATGCTTGTTTTTTTGTTTGTTATTATTTCTTAAAACAGGACAATATTTTTTGCTTGTCTACAAAATGCTTCTTGATTTAAGAATATTCAGATATCTGAACTAGAAACAAGACAAAATCCTGCATTTCTTGCAGTGTATGACTGACACGATCACCTGAACTGTTATGCATTTCATGCTTTTTTGCATTATCAAATTCAATTTCTTTATTATTATCTTGCAAGTGTTTAGCATGAATTGGCTTTGGTTTGTCTCTATAATTGTGCTCGATATAGTATAACTAACCTTGAACCAGTGCATTCCAGTCTCTTAAAAAATAAAAGAGGTTTGAATGAATGTCAGGAATGCTCTGCTTTTCTTTTCAGAAGTTGTGCAACATTAATTGCGAGCATTTAAATATAAGCCTTTAGATCACGGGAGCCATTTCAGCCAAGTGTGTCTAGACTTGCATGAGTAGTGTTTATTCAGAGTCTTCAATACAAAGGCATTTAAATGGTTACTTTCCTCAGCATGCCTTCACTATATTTCAACGCCACATCAGTTTTTATTCACTTCTACTGTAGTCAGCACTTAGCAGAGATTATAGAGTGTTCATATCCATATAGTGCATTTTATTAACATGAAGACTATATGAAAGTGTGCCACTTTCTTTGGCTGTTTTTGCACTGATAATAACTATAAACGTGATGGAAATGCATGGTTTTTGCATGCTAAAAGCTGCTCACACTCAACATTTTTTACATTTGAGGTTTATTTGATACAGATGTGTCGTGACGAGTGTTGATGTCAGAGTGAGTGGGTCGTTTGCACTCATTATAGGTCGTTTTATGGGATCTTATTTTGAATTATTGCACTATAAAGGAAACTGCTAATCGGGTGATGTAGAAAAGTGGACTGAGACGCTGTTAGATCACTGATATATTCATTTTTTCTGAGCTTACAAATAAACTGAAAATAGCTTTAATTGGTTATTGGGCTAGTTTTGATTGAGTATTAGGCTAATTTTGACTGGCCATTTGGGCTAGTTTTTACTAGCCATTGCGGTAGTTTTGGACTAGGTTAAATTGGTCTTAATAGATTTAATTGGTCTTGGGCTAATTTTGATTGGTTATTGGGGTAGTTTCAGATTAGGTTAAATTGGTCATTGGGCTAGGTTTGAGAGTTTTGATTTGTTATTGGGCTAGTAGTGATTGGTCATTGGGCTGGTTTTGATTGGCCATTGGGTTAGTTTTAGGCTTGTTTGAACTGGCTATTGGGCTAGTTTTGATAGGTCATTGGGTTAGTTTTGATAGGTCATTGGGTTAGTTTTGGCCTGGTTTGACTGATCATTGGGCTAGTTTTAGTTGTGATTGACCATTAGGCTGGTTTTGGGCTATTTATGATTGGTCATTGGGCTAGTTTTGGGCTAGTTTTGGCCTAGTTTTGACTGGTCTATGCTGTAGTTTTGATTAGTCATTGGGTTAGTTTTGACTGGATATTAGACTATTTTGATTGGTCATTGGGCTAGTTTTGGCTAGTTTTGACTAGCCATTGGGCTATTTTGATTGGTCATTGGGCTAGTTTTGGCTAGTTTTGACTGGCCATTGGGCTATTTTGATTGGTCATTGGGCTAGTTTTGGGCTAGTTTTGACTAGCCATTTGGCTAGTTTTGATTAGTCATTCGGCTAAATTTTAACTGGTCATTGGGCTAGTTTTAGGCTAGTTTTGACTTGTTATTGTGCTAGTTTTCATTAGTCATTGGGCTGGATTTTGACTGGCCATTGGGCTAGTTTTGACTGGCCATTGGGTTTGAATTTGACTGGTCATTAGGCTAGTTTTGGTCTAGTTTTGACTGGCCATTGGGCTAGTTTTGATTAGTCATTCGGCTAAATTTTGACTGGCCATTGGGTATGTTTGAGCTAGTTTTGACCGGCCATCGGGCTAGTTTTGATTAGTCATTGGGCTAGAGTTTGACTGGCCATTGGGCTAGTTTTGATTAGTCATTGGGCTAGATTTTGACTGGCCATTGGGCTAGTTTTGATTAGTCATTGGGCTAGAGTTTGACTGGCCATTGGGCTAGTTTTGATTAGTCATTGGGCTAGAGTTTGACTGGCCATTGGGCTAGTTTTGATTAGTCATTGGGCTAGATTTTGACTGGCCATTGGGATAGTTTTGACTGGCCATTGGGCTAGTTTTGATTAGTCATTGGGCTAGATTTTGACTGGCCATTGGGCTAGTTTTGATTAGTCATTGGGCTAGAGTTTGACTGGCCATTGGGCTAGTTTTGATTAGTCATTGGGCTAGAGTTTGACTGGCCATTGGGCTAGTTTTGATTAGTCATTGGGCTAGATTTTGACTGGCCATTGGGATAGTTTTGACTGGCCATTGGGCTAGTTTTGATTAGTTATTGGGCTAGTTTTGATTAGTCATTGGGCTAGAGTTTGACTGGCCATTGGGCTAGTTTTGATTAGTCATTGGGCTAGATTTTGACTGGCCATTGGGATAGTTTTGACTGGCCATTGGGCTAGTTTTGATTAGTTATTGGGCTAGTTTTGATTAGTCATTGGGCTAGTTTTGATTAGTCATTGGGCTAGATTTTGACTGGCCATTGGGATAGTTTTGACTGGCCATTGGGCTAGTTTTGATTAGTCATTGGGCTAGTTTTGATTAGTCATTGGGCTAGATTTTGACTGGCCATTGGGATAGTTTTGACTGGCCATTGGGCTAGTTTTGATAAGTCATTGGGCTAGATTTTGACTGGCCATTTGGCTAGTTTTGATTAGTCATTGGGCTAGATTTTGACTGGCCATTTGGCTAGTTTTGATTAGTCATTTGGCTAGTTTTGATTAGTCATTGGGCTAGATTTTGACTGGCCATTTGGCTAGTTTTGATTAGTTATTGGGCTAGATTTTGACTGATCATTGCACTAGTTTTGACTAGTCATCTGGCTTGTTTTTGGCTTAGTTTTGACTGGGCTAGCTTTTTGGCTAGCATTGACTTGCCATTGGGCTAATTTTGTCGCAAAAAACCTGGCGACCCTGGCCAGGATTGAAAACACCACTCAGGGTCTGCACTGGTATAGTGTGCAGTGTGCAATGCTTGTGTACCAATAAACATAATAAATGCCATGTGAGGCTAATTCCAGCATTCCTGCTTTCCTATGTCATTCTGTTAAAAGCCAGAGAGAAAGAGATCACAGATCGCACAGATAAGGAGAGAGTGTGTGGCTTCTGTCATTATGGTGAATATAAATGAGTGTGCAGGATGCTTTGTGTGTGCTCGATACAATAAAGTCACAGGCTAATTGATAGCAGATTGACATATGCTGTAAATACACTCTCCAGCTGACTGATTGGAGCAAATTCTTTAATACCTTTTTGCTTATACAGTAAATATATCTCATTTTTATGTCCCAAAACACTGAATAAGTACTACATTTCTTGAACTGTAAGCACACTTCGACTCACATGATCACTTCTAATATAGAGACTCTCCAGTATTAATCAGTAGACAGTATGAGTGCTTACTATGCGATGCTGTAATCTCCTCTAGATGTTTTTTGTGAGGTGAACTGATGGCATAAAGTGTTCTGACACGCCTCAGCATGACTGTGTTATCTGTGATGCCGCAGTTTGTCATTATTAATTTGCAGGGTTCATAAATATGCATGACGTGTGCTTCTTGACACCTCAGTGGTGTCCACGACTGCAGAAAACACACATTTACGTGAGAATGAACAATCAGAGGGAATCCCCACCCACACACACACACACGCGGCTGGTGGCTCTTCACATGTCCAACTCAACCGTAGCAAGCTGAAAATGTCAGCCATTCAGAAACACACACTCAATACACATACACAAAAACATACCTGAGGTGTGTGTGAATGTTATCATGAGACTAAAACACTTGCACGCAAACCTTTGATCATCGCATCTACACTTCCACGTCTGAGCTCCATAAAGCCATTCATCTTCAGTTGAAATTGAGTTATTTATTTAGTTTTTTATTTATTATTATATACAGTTGAAGTCAGAATTATTAGCCCCGTTCTAGGCAAAATAACTCATCTCTAATAACTGATTTATTTTCTCTTTGCCATGATGACAGTAAATAATATTAGACTAGATATTCTTCAAGACACTTCTATACACTTCTATAAAGTGACATTTAAAGGCTTAACTAGGTTAATTAGAGTAATTAGGCAGGTTAGGGGAATTAGGCAAGTTATTGTATAATGATGGTTTGTTCTGTAGACTATCGAAAAATATAAAGCTTAAAGGCGTTAATAATATTGACCTTAAAATGGGTTTAAAAAAAATTAAAAACTGCTTTCATTCTAGCCGAAATAAAACAAATAAGACTTTCTCAGAAATCATTTGGGAAACATTTAAAAAGAAAAAAAAAAAATCCATGAGGGCTAATAATTCTGACTTCAACTGTAAGTGTATTATTATTTTTTAAATAGAGTAAAAAAAATGGAGTAAAAAGTGTATAATATTTATTTATTTATTTATTTATTTATTTATTTATTTCCCAGCTAATAGACATGATGAGTAAAAAGTGTATTATTATTGTTGTTGTTGTTGTTATTATGATTATTATTTAAGAGCATTTATTAATTTATTTTAACTCCCCAGCTCATAGACATAAGTAAAAAGTGTTTTTTATTATGATTATTATTATTACAATTATTATTATTATTATTAACAACAACAACAACAACAATAATAATATTAATAATATTTAAGTGCGTTTATTTATTTATTTTAAGTCCCCAACTCATAGACATAAGTAAAGTGTTTTTTAATATTATGATTATTATGATTATTATGATTATTATTATTATTAACAACAATAACAACAACAATATTAATAATAATAATAATAATTTTTAAGTGCATTTATTAATTTATTTTAACTCCCCAGCTCATGATCACAATGAGTAAAACTGTGTTTATTATTATTGTTATTATTATTATAATTTTTTTATTTATTTATTTATTTATTTATTTTTAAGAGCATTTATATATTAATTTTTAACTCCTCAGGTCATGGACATAATGAGTGAAATGTGTAGTATTATTTTTATTTATTTTTTAAAAAGTGTTTTATTATTATTATTATTATTATTATTATTGTTGTTATTATTCATTTATTAATTTTCTTTTCGGTAAGGTAAGGTAAGGTAAGGTAAAACTTTATTGTCCCAGTTAGGGAAATTTGTCTTGGGCTCTTGCCCTCAGCTGCAGTCATCACAAACATGTAAAAACACTACAACATGCAAAAACAAATAAGTACATAAATAAATAAATCTCTATTTATTTATATATTTATATATCTATATATATTTATATATTTATTTATATATCTTTATTTATTTATTTATTTATTTATTTATTTATTTTAACTCCCCAGCTCATGATCATAATGAGTGAAACAGTGTTCATTATTATTGTTGTTATTGTTATTGTTATTATTATTATTGTTATTATTATTATTATTATTATTATTATTATTAATATTATTATTATTGCTATTTTAATTAATTAAGTGCATGTATTTATTTATTTATTTATTTATTTATTTATTTTAACTCCCCAGCTCATGGACATAATGAGTGGAACGTGTATTATTATTATTATTATTATTATTATTACTATTATTAATGTTATTATTACTTATTTATTTATTTATTTATTTATTTTAACTCCCCAGCTCATTATCATAATGAGTAAAACTGTGGACATTATTATTGTTGTTATTATTATTATTTTTATTTTTTTAAGAGCATTTATATATTAATTTTTAACTCCTCAGCTCATGGACATAATGAGTAAAATGTGTATTATTATTATTATTTATTTATTTATTTATTTATTTTAACTCTTCATCTCAAGGACATAAGGTGTATTTTTATTATTATTATTATTATTATTATTATTATTATTATTATTATTATTTAGGTGTATTTATTGTTTTTATTTATTTATTTTTATAAATAATACAGAAACATTAACTACAGCCCTAATTATCTACATAAGGTATCTTTACGCTAGCTGCAATAAACTGTTTTGCATGACTACTATACTTTCCAGGCCCTTCCTACACAGAAATATAACAAGATAACAGCATCCTTTCATTTTATTGCTAAAGCTTGAAACAATTTGAGCGTTTCCGCCAAACAAAATGCATTGGTCAGAGCTCAGAACACTCAGAGGTTACAAGATGTAATTACGAGATTCTACAAAGATGTGAACGCTTTTTACAATGCTGAATCTCGTAATTACAGTAATTCCTGCGTGTGCTGTGATTGGCTGAACCGCACAAACATGCTTTGAAGCTGTCGGAGTGTTTGAAAGCAGCTGTCTATCAGATGTACAGCAGCATTTCTGCAGGACACTCAAGTGTGAAACGCTCTTAGATACAGTAGATATGGATATTGGGAAGATCATTTCACCAGTTAAGGTTATTGCAAGCTGAATCTGAAATTATCGTCCGTAATTTTCGCACGTTAAAAAATTAATATATTAGACCTCATGTTGTGTCAATTGTATAAATACACTGCCTCTGAAATTTTTGTTATCCTACCCTGATTTAACCCTTGTGTACTATTCAGATTGACTCCCCTTTGGTGATGTTGGTGCTGGTTTTGCCCCATTGACTTCCATTATAATCACATTTACTAATTACAAAGCCATGACAGCAGATAATCATGCATTCCTGATTGGTGCTGGTTTTTCCTGTTGGGAAATCATCAGTTGTCAGCATTAACCTTTTCTGGCTTTTATATGGAGTAAAACAGCAGCTTAAAGTGTGTGTGCAGAAATACACTTTGGGCCCTATCATACACCCGGCGCAATAAGGTGCAAGATGTGTATGGCGTGATATGTTACTATTTTCAAACCAGCACAACCCTAATTTTAGGGACCCTAATCAACCCTGAATTTAGAAATAGTTTTGACACTAATCTTTGTGTATACTAAATTATATATGTGGGCTGATGGATGTGTTCAGTGGAGTGAGTTTCCACCGTTTCCTTACTCCACCAAAGTAAAGGAGTAAAAAGTAAAGAGAAAGTAAAGAGGCTGAATGGAGGAGGCTCATTCTTTATCCTCGCGCTGTAGATGCTCTGCTCTTTTACACTTACAAGTCGCCATGTAAATAGCAAATGCACCATGGAGCGACGCAACTGACTCTTAAAGGGAATGAGAGATGAGACTCTGATTGGTTTAATGCAGGTTATGCTCAAAACACACCCAGAACTCATTAAGAGAATAAGCACAACCCTGTTAGAGAATGCGCCGGGGCGCAGAGCATATTTTACCATCCCTAAAATAGCAAAAGTGGATTCAGACACACCCTTAATGCTTTTGCGCCATGAGCTTTAGACTTAGGCCCCGTTTACACTAATGCGTTTTCGTTTTGAAATGCCGTTTTAGATCAAAAACGATCCGCGTCCACGCTAGCGTCTCATCTAGCGTTTCTAAACATATCTCCGTCCACAGTACTCCACCAAAAACGTATATCACGTGACCATTCGCACACTCTGGGCATGCGCGTTCAAGTATAAACAGGAAGCATGTGTCTCACTCGGCATTTGGTTATTGTTAGTCAACAAACGCTGGTTGAACGATGAACGCGAGCGATTAGCGAGTGCTCGAGCAATAGCTTACCTCTTGTGAATATATGCAGCTGCTGTAGTAAAAAAGGCAGAGTTTAACTGCACAATGGCGCCTAAAACGGACAATAGTGCCAACAACGCTCCCATTTCTGTGTCCATGTTGTTGTTTACAGTGAAGGCTGGTCTGCCGTCTTCCGGTAGCGTTATAGTCATGTGATAGGGGCTTGACGAATAAGGGAAGGATACGCAATGATCCAAAAGCCCCAATCAGGTAGCGAATCTCCGCAGCCACGCCTCTGTTTTCAGATGTCTCTGTTTTCCCCCATCCACACTGAGATGGAGCAGCAGCGTTTCAGAATGAAACCGACCTGTCCAGCGTTTTCAAAACGCTCCGTTTTCGGGGCTCGAAAACTCCGGCGTAGTGTGGACGGATGGCGTAACCGTAGCAAAACTTATGCATTTTAAAACGAAAACGCATTAGTGTAAACGGGGCCTTAGATTAGTAAAATAGAGCCCATAGTTTGAACTTTGACCTACAGCAACCTGTAGGTCAAAATGCACTAAATATCTCTCAAAACACTGAAAATTCAATACATTTTACTAATAATGTATTGCATGTATTACACATAATAAAAAAAAACTAAAAAGTTGACCCCCCTGAACATCAATGTATAATTCGCACCCTGTGCAACTGATGATCTACAATAAAAACGACCCGTTGTGCCTCTTCCCAACAGGGAAAACCAGCACCAATCAGGAACGCCTGATTATCTGCTGTCATGCCTTTGCAATCAATAAATGTGATTATAATGGAAGTCAATGGAGCAAAAACAGCACCAACATCACCAAAGGGGAGTCAATCTGAGTGTATTTTCCCAAAATATGTGTCAGAATAAGATTTGTCAGCAAAAATCCTCATATCTGCTGAAACACAGAGAAAATTGTGGCCAAATTAAGGCTCAAAATGAACACACCCCAACAGCACACAAGGGTTAACAGCAGATTTAAGAGTTTTTTATGTGTATTTAGGCACTGACTTGAGCTGCAGGATCTCAGAGAGCTGTTTGCTGTGCTCGGCTCGTGTCCGGCTCAGTTCATTGTCCCGCTCTGTCAGAGAGCTCTGAGACACCGACAGACGCTGACGCACCACATCCAGCTCTTTACGGGTTTTGTCTAAAGCTGACAGCAGATCGTCCAGCTGAGAAAGCAAAATCAGACATAAAAACACAACATCATTTTTCATGCAGCATCTCCTTTGTCCTCCTATTAAATTTAGCTACCAGTCATTTAGGATGCCCTACTTTTTTCTAGTTTCAGGACAGTTTCAAGTGGATATACGTCACAATCGCGGACAAAAGGACTATCTTAACTTTGGTTTCATGGCAACTTTAAGCTTAATACTACTATCTTGCAAAAAACATATTAAATGTGTTATATATATTATATTAAACACTAAAATCCTCATGACAAAGGCAAAAGAAAATAGTTATTATAAATTAGTCATTAAAACTCTTGTTTAAAAATGTGTAAATCTCTGTTAAACAGAATTATTTGAAAAAGAATTGAAATTTGACAGGATATTTTCACTGTATATAAGTCTAAAGAAGACCATCAAATAAAGAGTCTGTTCCTCTGGGGAAAACTGGTCAGTGTGAAGCATACTTTGGTCCTAATAACACTAAAGATGTGTGACATTAATGCAGAAAGCTGGAACCCGATGGTCTCACCTGTCTCTGAGTGTTGGGGCTCGTTTCTCCTGCTTGGCCTGGGTTCACAGACTGCTTCTGGCTCTGCTCCTTCAGTTGTCTGGAACAGTTTATTTCAATGACTCTTCTGTATTACATTTCATACATCACTGTTTAGACACATTCATTCATTCATTCATTTATTCATTCATTTGTACATTCATACATTTGTTTATACATCCATACATAGATCCATTCATTCATTCATACATTCATTCCTTCATACATGCATTCATTTATTCATACAATTATACATTCATTCAAATATTGATGCATACATTCATTCATTCATACATAAATTCATTCATTCATACATCATTCATTCATACATTCATATATACATTTATATTATCATTCATACATTCATTCATCCAACCATTCATACATGCATACATACATACATACATTCATTCATTCATTCATTCATTCATACATTCATATTATCATTCATTCATACATACATTCATTTATTCATACATACATTCATTCATACATTCATTCATACATACATGCATTCATTCATTCATTCATACATTCATATATTCATTCATAATTCATTCATACATTCATTAATTCATGCATAATTAATGTATTCATTCATTCATTCATACAATTATACATTCATACATGCATTCATTTATTCATACAATTATACATTCATTCAAATATTGATGCATACATTCATTCATACATAAATTCATTCATTCATACATCATTCATTCATACATTCATATATACATTTATATTATCATTCATACATTCATTCATTCATTCATTCATTCATTCATTCATTCATTCATACATACATGCATTCATTCATACATTCATATATACATTCATATATTTATTCATAATTCATTCATACATTCATTAATTCATGCATAATTCATGTATTCATTCATTCATTCATTCATACAATTATACATTCATACATGCATTCATTTATTCATACAATTATACATTCATTCAAATATTGATGCATACATTCATTCATACATAAATTCATTCATTCATACATCAATTATTCATACATTCATATATACATTTATATTATCATTCATACATTTATTCATCCAATCATTCATACATACATACATTCATTTATTCATAAATACATTCATTCATTCATTCATACACACATTCATTCATACATTCATATATACATTCATATTATCATTCATTCATACAATCATTCATACATACATACATTCATTTATTCATACATACATTCATTCATACATTCATTCATTCATTCATTCATTCATACATACATGCATTCATTCATACATTCATATATACATTCATATATTCATTCATAATTCATTCATACATTCATTAATTCATACATAATTCATGTATTCATTCATTCATTCATACAATTACACATTCATACATTCAATCTTACATTCAATCATACATTCATACATGCATTCATTCATACATTCATATATACATTCATACATTCATCTATACATACATTCATTTATTCATACATACATTTATTCTTACATTCTTACATACATACATTCATTCATACATTCATTCATTCATTCATTCATCCATCCATTCACATATTAATTCACACATGCATTCATTACTTCATACATTCATTCATTCATTTATACATACATACATACATACATACATACATACATACATACATACATACATACATACATTTATACATGCATTCATTCATACATACATTCATATATACATTCATACATACATACATTTATTCATACATGCATTCATTACTTCATACATTCATTCATTCATTTATTCATACAATTAAACATTCATACATACATGCATACATACATTCATTCATTCATTCATACACACATACATACTTACACACATTAATTAATTAAATAATTCAATCAATCATTCACACATTCATATACTAGATGTTTTGTTGTGTAGTTGTGGTGCACCTCTCCATCTGTATGATCCTGTTGTCCTGCTGCAGGCGCTCAGACTGCAGGTCCCGCAGCAGATCCGTCACTCTCTGCAGCTCGCTGTGGGACTTCTGCAGCTCCTCCTGATGACCAGATGCTTCTGTCTGGAGGATCTGCAGATGCTCAGAGAGATCCGGACTCCAGCCGGACAGACGATCAGATTCACATGCCTGCAGAACAAACAAACACACACACACACACACACACACACACACACACACACACACACACACACACACACACACAGATCACAGAATACCAATCTCAGCTGTGCTCAATCCACACATGCATACTAGAGAACACAATATTTCAGCGGCATGAATCTGTACGCTGCTGTATGTACAGGGGTTGGCACTGAAACTGAAGCTCTGGCCAGTGTAGTGTAGAGCAGCCTGGTGGCCAATCTTCACTGATCCTCACTCCAGTAGTAAGAGCAGAGTGTGAAGTTCTCATTAGCAGAGGAGCTGCACAGTTCTGCTTCAAATACTGCACTGCACACAACACTGTGGGTGACATACTGTATCAGAGTTCAGAAGAGGACAGATTGTTGGTGCGCGTCTCGCTGGTGCATCTATGACCAAGACAGCAAGTCTTTGTGATTATCAAGAGCTGCGGTATTCAGATTAATGCTAGCAAACCACTAAGAAGAAGAACCACATCCAACAGGAGGAACTGTGGATGCAAAAGGAAGCTGTCTGAAAGGGACGTCCGGCTGATAACCCTGATTTATCCAAAACACATCAAACCACAGCTGCCCGACCCACTGCAGAATTAAATGTGCAGCTCAACTCCTCTGTTTCCAGCAGAACTGATGGTCAGGAGCTCCACAGGGTCAATATACTGTACATAGCTGGGTGCTATAACCAAACCTTTGATCACTCGTTTTAATGGTGCCAGCAGTGAAAATCTTGGGCTGTGGACAATGTGAAACATGTACTGTTCTCTGATGAGTCCACCTTCACTGTCTTTCCAACATCCGGGAGGGTTACGGTGTAGAGAATCCCCAAAGAAGCGTCCCACCCAGACTGCTGATGCCCAGAGTGAAGCATGGGGGGATCAGATATGGTTTGGACTCAAAATCAAGGCATTCCCTTAGGCTCAATACTGGTGCTAGATGGATGCTGGGTCACTGCCAAGGACTACACAACCATTTTGGAGGACCAAGTGACCCAATGGGTCAATCATTTTATCCTGAAAGTGGTGGCGTGTATCAGGATAATAATGCACCAATACACACAGCACAGCAGGACTGGAGTGGTTTTATGAACATGAAAGTGAAGTTGAACATCTCCCATGGCCTGCACAGTACCCAGAACTAAATATTATTGAGCACTTTGGATTGTTATGGAGGAGCGAGTCAGGAAAGGTTTTTCTCCAGCAGCATCAGTAGTGACCTGAACACTATTCTGAAGAAGAGCACCAGCTGATGCTATATTGGCCACAAAAAGAGGCCCTACATATACATATATATACAAAAAAAAAACAAGAAAATGATATGTTAATGAATATTCAGATTGCGAAACAGGCACTGTGTGTTTTCTGTGCTTGTGCTAGTATGCTGTGTCAATGTTAATAGTGTTGCAATATACAAAAATAAACAATAAATAGACCACCAGCAGGTGCAGTGACCCGGCAGTATCTCAGTGCCTCGAGGAGCTTAACGTTCTCTTCAATAATTCTTTAGTCATACTTTTTTGTGCTCGTCTCTGAGGATAAGACACACGTTCTAGACGTCCTCTTTGTGCTCATTGTTCACCGTGCCGGAACACAATCTGTTGGGCAATCATGTTTATGAGAATGTTTTCTTTTATACTCTCCTCCGCATACAGACATCAATCCTGGAAAATTATAGCTTGTTGTTTTTTTGACGTGCTGCCACATAGAGTCTCACAGGAGCAGCGCTCGTAAACATCCTGAGACTTCACAGCGCTAATAACAGTATCAGAAGCACCGATCAACAAAAGCCAATGAAAATAATCTGCTGTAGCCCGCAGGCCCTGGCATATGTACTGTACTTTATAATGATGGTGTTTATTGTTGTGTCGCTCGTATGATGAGGAAGATCATGCTCAAAGTTCTTTACCAAAAAGCGAAAACATCTTGGAGTGTGGTATGATACTGGTTGGCTTACTCTGTTATCACATTCGCATCGGTGTCTGTGTAATATTAGATGTCCTTGAAATAGTAAAGTGCCTTGATTATTACGCCGGAATGAGAGTATAGTTCCTCCAGCAATGTGGCAATATCAACATTTTCTGTCAGTCTTAGTACACGATATAAATTTTGGTCATTTTTGAGATGCTACTGGTCTAATCCGTTTCAATGATCTATGCTAAGCTAAGCTAAAAGTGCTCATGCAGATCCAGAGTTCGACTGAATGGATTCAAAAATGGCAAAACTCACCTCTTTAACTCTAGGAGAGTGTGCAAATCAGAAAGCGTTCCTTTAATGACCAATACTAGCACTAACCACACTTGTAAAGCATTAATGATATGTTTGCAGATTTGTAAAGGTGCTTTCACACCAGCCTCACTAGTTTGGTTAAAACATATCAAAGTTCATTTGCCTTTTTAGTGTGGTTGGTTTGGGCAGGTGTGAAAATCATACTCGGGTGCTCACCAAAAGTGTGTACTGACCTGGAACCGACCCAAATGCAAAAATAATGGGATGAAAATCGATGGCAATTGTTTCAGGTCACGGACAAACATGGAGATGTAAAGAGGTCTATACTGCCTGCTGACTTTTCCTTCGCTCTTTGTTTACTTCTGTGCACATGAGATTCCCGCCCATCTATTATGACCAATCAAAAAGCCAAAAAAAAAACCCCACATGCAATATTTTGAATTCGGACTGCAATATCGAGTTCAACCACTAGATGTCAATCCTACATATTGCACATTTATTATTGCCTGCCTATTATTAAGATATTGTCTGTTTATTAGTACTTATTCATGTAAAACTGGATGGCGGATGCTCGGACCACACCGTTCTGGGAACAGAAGCGTCAGTTTGGCCCTGAGGGCGCCTGTGTTACTGGAAACAACCAACACTTATATAATTACAAACAACACATCAACATGTTTGAGTGTGTGGATGTGTCAAACACACAATATCAACAATGTGGACACTAATTCTCACATACTGTACCTGCTTTTCAGAGAGACGCTCCTGCAGAGAGGCCAGCTTGCTCTTCAGCTCATTATTCTCATTCTTCTGCATTTCTGCCTCTTCAATCTGTCACGACGATGGGGAGGAACACATTTCATTTATTGTATTTTTATATTTATTTGTTTATTTATTTATTAATATATAGAACAGGGGTCACCAATCTCGTTCCTGGAGGTCCGGTGTCCCTGCAGGGTTTAGCTCCAACTTGCCTCAACACACCTGCCTGGGTTTTTCAAGTATACCCAGTAAGACCTTGATTAGCTTGTTCAGGTGTGTTTGATTAGGGGTGGAGCTAAAATCTGCAGGACACCGGACCTCCAGGAAAAAGTTTGGTGACCCCTGATATAGAGTGAGAAACAAATATCATTTATTTATCATTTAATGTATTTCACATTATTTATTTATTCAGTTATTTATTACTAATAAATATAAATATTTGTATACATTTATATAGAGAGAGAGAGAGAGGTAAGTGTAGTGTAGTGTAGTGTAGTGTAGTGTTGTGTTGTGTAGTGTAGTGTAGTGTAGTGTAGTGTAGTGTAGTGTAGTGTAGTGTAGTGTAGTGTAGTGTAGTGGTCAGTCATTCACAGCAAGGAAAAAATAGTTTTGTGGTTCATACGTGTACTCAAAAATGAGATAAGATCATTTTCAGGAGTTGTCGTATGAATAAATAATGAGGAAAACATTTGTGCTGCTCTTCAGTTTGTATTGATCTGACCTTCTGAGACAGAGCCTCCTCCAGCGTGATCAGAGCCGAGTCTGTGTTACTGGAGTCAGCCTGTAGAGACGACACTCTGAGCTCCAGACTGACCAGCTGAGTGTCCCGCTCCTTCAGCTGCTGCGCAAGATTCTCCAGCTGACACACACACATAGTCAGATACACACACACACACAAAGAGACACAGAGTCAGATACACAGAGACACACACAGACACAGAGACAGACATGCAGATACTGACATGGACAGACACAGACACACACGGACACATTCAGTCATTCATTGTCTTTTCGGCTTTGTCCCTTTATTAATATGGGGTCGCCACAGCGGAATGAACCGCCAACTTATGTTTTATTATATTATCTCATCATATTATCTAGCATATGTTTTACGCAGTGGATGCCCTTCCAGCCGCAACCCATCAATGGGAAACATCCACACTCATTCACACACACACACACTCATAGACTATGGTCAATTTTAGCATACCCAGTTCCCCTATAGCGCATGTGTTTGGACTGTGGGGGAAACCGGAGCACCCGGAGGAAACCCACACCAACACGAGGAGAACATGCAAACTCCACACAGAAACACCGACTGACCCAGCCAAAGCTCGAACCAGCGACCTTCTTGCTGTGAGGTGAATGTGCTACCCACTGCAACACAACATCCCCCACACGAACACACACACACATATATATATATAATATAATTCATTCATTCATTCATTTCCTTTTTGGCTTAGTCCTTTTTATTAATCAGAGGTCGCCACAGCGGAATGAACCACCAACTTATCCAGCATATGTTTTACACAGCGGATACCCTTCACAGTGGCAACCCATCACTGGGAAACTCCCATACAGTCCCGCATTCACACTCATACAGTACAGACAATTTAACTTATTCAATTCCCCTATAGCGCATGTGTTTGGACTGTGGAGGAAACCAGAGCACCCGGAAGAAACCCACATCAACACCAACTGACCCAGCCGGGACTCAAACCAGCGACCTTCTTGCTATGCTGTTTTTGTGTCCCCATATATCATACTGCTCTCGTCTCATGTCTTGTAGAAATGATATCTCATACCGCTTTAATTGATTTTCATACTGTGTTATTTAGTTTATTTATGTATGGATCTGTTCTGTTCGGTCTTGTTTTTGTTTTCTGCTCATACTGTGCTCCTTGTAGGTCTTGTGCACCTTCTTCTGCAGGATGCTGATTTTCTTCTCTTTGACGTCCAGCATGTCCTTCAGGTCGCAGATCTCGCTGCTCAGCGTGGCCTTCTCCTCGATCAGATCCTGGATCTGCTTGTTCTTCTTGTTGAGGAAAGACTCTCGCTCCTCCACACGCAGACGCAGAGCCTCCACCTGCAGGACAACAGCAGCACCTTTACAAACAATAGACCAACAGTCTAATATATTACAGTCTGAAGACAAAATATATGGAGACCTGAAAAAGCCTGTTGGAAGTAGTTTGTTTAGTTTGAAATAGTTTGTATAGTTTATAGAATAGATAGAATAGCTTCCCTGCTGAAAAATCCAGCTTAAACCAGCCTAAGCTGGTTGGCTGGTTTTAGCTGGTCGACCAGCCTGGTTTTAGAGGGGTTTTGGCCATTTCCAGGCTGGTTTCCAGCCATTTCCAGCCTGGTCCTAGCTGGTCAGGCTGGAAAATGACCAGCTAAAGCCAGCTAAAACCAGCTTGACCAGCCTGGTTTAAGCTGGACATAGCTGGTTTTGGCTGGTCAAGCTGGTTTTAGCTGGTCAACTCCCAGCCTGACCAGCTAAGACCAGCCTGGAAATGGCTGGAAACCAGCCTGGAAATGGCCAAAACCCCTCTAAAACCAGGCTGATAAACCAGCTAAAACCAGCCAACCAGCTTAGGCTGGTTTAAGCTGGATTTTTCAGCAGGGTTATTGGCATGAATTAGCATTTTCGCTCGCAGCAATCATGAATTAGCATGTTGTTAGCATGTAGATAGATACAGTGTACGTGTATAGACAGATAGATAGATAGATAGATAGATAGATAGATAGATAGATAGATAGATAGATAGATAGATAGATAGATAGATAGATAGATAGATAGATAGATAGATAGATAGATAGATAGATAGAATTAGCTCATTAGCATGAATGATAATTTTTTGTTTGCAGCTAGAAAGAATTAGCATGTTGTTAGCATGTAGATAGATAGATAGAATTAACCTATTAGCATGAATCAGCATTTTTCTCTTGCAGCTAGCATGAATTATCATGTTGTTAGCATAGATAGATAGATAGATAGATAGATAGATAGATAGATAGATAGATAGATAGATAGATAGATAGATAGATAGATAGATAGATAGATAGATAGATAGATAGATAGATAGATAGATAGATAGATAGATAGATAGATAGAATTAGCTCATTAGCATGAATGATCATTTTTCATTTGCAGCTAGCATGAATTAGCATGTTGTTAGCATGTAGATAGATAGATAAATAGATAGATAGATAGATAGATAGATAGATAGATAGATAGATAGATAGATAGATAGATAGATAGATAGATAGATAGATAGATGATAGATAGATAGATAGATAGATAGATAGATAGATAGATAGATAGATAGATAGATAGATAGATAGATAGATAGATAGATAGATAGATAGATAGATAGATAGATAGAATTAGCTCATTAGCATGAATGATAATTTTTTGTTTGCAGCTAGAAAGAATTAGCATGTTGTTAGCATGTAGATAGATAGATAGATAGATAGATAGATAGATAGATAGATAGATAGATAGATAGATAGATAGATAGATAGATAGATAGATAGATAGATAGATAGATAGATAGATAGATAGATAGATAGATAGATAGAATTAACCTATTAGCATGAATCAGCATTTTTCTCTTGCAGCTAGCATGAATTATCATGTTGTTAGCATAGATAGATAGATAGATAGATAGATAGATAGATAGATAGATAGATAGATAGATAGATAGATAGATAGATAGATAGATAGATAGATAGATAGATAGATAGATAGATAGATAGATAGAGAGCTTATTAGCATGAATTAGCATTTTTCTGTTGTGGTGATTCTAGTTTGCATGGTAACCCAACAACTATAGTAATGTAAACAAATGACTCAATACTGCAGTTTTCTACAACTACAGGGTACAAACTACAATTGATATAGGATAAGGGTGGCACGATGGCTCAGTGGTTAGCACTATGGCCTCAAAGCAAAAAGGTTGCTGGTTCGAATCTTGGCTAGGTCAGTTGGCGTTTCTGCGTGGAGTTTGCATGTTCTCCCCGTGTTGGTGTGGGTTTCCTCCGGGTGCTCCGGTTTCCCCCACAGTCCAAACACATGCGCTATAGGGGAATTGATCAACTAAATTAGTCGTAGTGTATGAGTGTGTGTGTGAATGAGTGTGTATGGGTGTTTCCCAGTACTGGGTTGCGGCTGGAAGTATATCCACTGTGTAAAAAATATGCTAAATTGATATATTTGCATATATAATACATGGATAGGTTGGTGGTTCATTCCGCTGTGGTGACCCCAGATGAATAAAGAGACTAAGCCAAAGGAAAATGAATGAATGAATGAATGAATGAATGAATGAATGAATGATATGGTATATTATACTACATATATTATGATTAGTTTCTCATGGACTGAGCATGCATGCGTATATTATATAGTGCTCAGCATAAATGAGTTGACTCACAGATCTCTCTTTTTAATTGATATTTTTCTCCAGGATGCTTTACAGTAATATATTAATGCATATCCATTAGATTAGTCAGCACCAAAGACAAAACTGATCAACTAATCTAACATAAAACTCACAAACCATAAAAACTATATAATTTAGTTGAATTTTGGGAGGCACAGCAGAAAATTATAAGGAAAGAGCAAATAGTTTAGTTGTCGTTACATTAGCTGTCAGATTAATTGTGATAATAGACAGTTATACATGTATAGTTATCTAGACAGTAATAGCCTGTGATATAGACTGGGTTACAACATTATTAAAAATGCAGTGAGATGTGAGAGGTGAGCATCGAGTTTCGCTTCACCGTCACAGCTTCAGTTATAGACTGATAATGTGACACGGTGCTGAGAAAAACTAAACACAGCAATATTATAAAAGATCACATGTCATATTCATATTCAGCATGTTTCATTTACAACATACTGAAAGAAAAGTCTCAACAACGTCCAGTTTACGCAGAGTTTAAAGTCCTCATATACCGGAAGCTGCAACTGTGTTTTTCGTATTGTGACGCAGTTCCTAGAGAAATGGAATGTGTAATGAGAAAGCAGTGGGCGTGGCTTGTTTTTTCTGCTGCGAGCTGATTGGATGTAGTAAAGTAGGCGTGTCATTCAGAAAGATGGAGAAAAGGGTTTGGGGAGAGTTATTATAATCTAACAGACTCCTCCTCCTCACCGTTACTGTTTGGTGTCATAGTGAAAGCTGGAGGGGCGTAGTGAAATTTGTAAGCCACGCCCAATGCCTCAGACAGACCTAATCTGAGAATTTAACTCAAAACAAATTAAATTGTTCACCACAAACCTAGCAATGTAAGCTAACAAAATCAATATAGTTTTAATTTAATTTGTGCTTTAAGGGTCTGTAGAGTGTGACGCACACACACACACTCACACAAACTGACCTCGGTCTGAAGGATGCAGCTTCTGTGCTCTTTGGCCGTCAGCGACTCCTTCAGCACCTCGATGTGCTTTTTGCTGTCTGAGTTCTGATTGGTCAGCGTGTCCAGCTTGGTTTGTAGCGCCATCAGCTCAGACTCCTTCTTGACCCCTTCCTGTTTCAGCAGATCAATCTGAATTATACAGAGACAGAAAAATATAATAAAACCCAACTCAATACAGAGGAAACCAGGGAAACCTTTCTAGCAGGAGAAAGCAGAAATCTGAAAAGAGGCATTGCCATGATATATTGCTGCCGTGTCCAACATTGTGATATATATCATCAGAATATTGAAGCAGAGGAAATTCATCAGAATTACACTCCCTCATGAAAAAGAAGCATGTATTTAAGATCATTTATGGAGTTTACTTTTATTTAAGTATAACGTATGTGGTAAGATAAACTAACATCTACAGTCGATAACTTTTTGAGTACTGCATGTACAGTAAGGGTAGTATTAACAAAATACCGCCTGTAGTAAGTCGATGTGGTCTCTGTTAAACTATTACACCATTGGAATGTGGAAAAAAACCCTCAAAACAGCCTAGCAACCATTTAGAATCCACCTACAACACAATAATACCAATTTTGCAACATTGTAGCAATGACTCAAAACAGCCTAGCAACCACCTACAACAAGTTTGCAACACTGTAGCAATGACTCAGAACATCCTAGCAACCACCTAAAACCCACTAGTAACGATTATGCAACAATGTAGCAATGACTCAGAACAGCCTAGCAACCACTAAGCAACCATCTACAACAATTTTCAACATTGTAGCAATGAGTGAGAACAGCCTAGCAACCATCTACAAGACAATAGTAACAATTTTGCAACATTGTAGCAATGACTCTGTAGAGCCTAGCAACCATTTAGCAACCACCTGCAACAATTTTGCAACATTGTAACAATGGCTCAGAACAGCCTAGCGACCACTTAGAAACCACCTACAACAATTTTGCAACACTGTCGCAAGGACTCAGAACAGCCTAGCAACCACCTACATTAAGTTCGCAACATTGTAGCAATGACTCAACTCAGCCTAGCAACTACCAACAATCTAGTAACAATTTTGAAACATTGTAGCAATGACTCAGAACAGCCTAGTAACCACTTAGCAACCACCTACGACACAATAATAAGTTTGCAACATTGTAGCAATGACTCAGAACAGCCTAGCAACCACCCACAAGTTTGCAACACTGTAGCAATGACTCAGAACATCCTAGCAACCACCTAAAACCCACTAGTAACAATTATGCAACAATGTAGCAATGACTCAGAACAGCCTAGCAACCACTTAGCAACCACCTACAACAATTTTACAACATTGTAGCAATGAGTGAGAACAGCCTAGCAACCATCTACAACACAATAGTAACAATTTTGCAACATTGTAGCAATGACTCTGAAGAGCCTAGCAACCATTTAGCAACCACCTGCAACAATTTTGCAACATTGTCGCAATGACTTAGAACAGCCTAGCAATCACCTACAACAAGTTTGCAATATTGTATCAATGGCTCAGAACAGCCTAGCGACCACTTAGAAACCACCTACAACAATTTTGCAACCTTGTCGCAATTACTCAGAACAGCCTAGCAACCACCTACAACAAGTTTGCAATATTGTAGCAATGA